>JAWLRI010000379.1:1495257-1518907 GCA_034781795.1 Crypturellus tataupa | reverse complement strand
TTCCGTCCGTTATTCCCTATCTCTACTTCCGTCATGTGCAACAGGTCCTGTTAGCAATACGGCTACAACCCCCACATCGAACTACCAGGTTTAGGGCACAGCAGCTCCTGTCGCCAACAGAGCACTATGGAGCGCATAGCCAGGTCCAAGCTTGTTTTCTGCTCCAGCATGTTTGTTTAGGTGTTATCTGCATAAAAGCTCCAAGGTCAAAGCTTATGCTTTCTGAGGTAATGCTGAAGCTAGCAACCAGGACAAAAAACTATCGGTACAGGCTCATCTAGCCCTGTATGCTATCACTGATGGGTCAAAAAGCAGCTTTGAGAAGCATGTAGGAACAGGGCAAACACAGAGCCCTCTCTCCCAAGATGAGCCTTTGACAATTTGAGTTTTTTTCTTTTCAGAGATGAGTTGGGAGAGATGAACATCATTCTATTTGCTAGCACTTGGTCATCTGTCTTTTGTAAAAGTATCCTGTAAATTTTTGAACCCATTTTCTTGTTTCTGTCCTTTCAGTTCTATATAGAGTGGATGTGGAGAAGAGCAGGAGAAGGACAAACTGGAAAAGGCCAAGGTACTCAATGCCTTCTTTTCCCCATCTTTACTAGTAAGCCTTGCCTTCAGGAATTTCAGGTTCTCAGGAATCCCAGGTTCCTGAAATCAGTGGGAAAGTCTGGAGCAAGGAAGACTTGTCCTTGAGTAAAGAGGATTAGGGAACATTTAAACAGGGGGAAGATTGGGGAACATCTTAAGTTAGGAAACGTTTAAACAGTCTGGATACATGCTAGTCCATATGACCTGACAGGATACAACAATGAGTGCTGAAGGACATGGCTGATTATCAAGAGGGAGCATTCTTGATGGTCTTTGAAATGTAGCAGTAATCAGGAAAGGTTCCTGAGGGCTAGAAGAAAGCAAATACTACTCCTAATTTCAAGAGGGACCAGAAGGAGGGACAAAACACAGGCTGGCCAGTCTCATTGCCATCCCTAAGAAGGTATTGGAATAAATTCTCCTGGAAGTCATTTCCAGACATATGAGGAACAAGACAGTAATTGGGAGTAGTCAGCATGGGTTTACAACGGGGAGGTCATGCTTTACCAGCCCAATAAGTTTCTAGGATAAGGTGATTGTCTTGATTGGCAAGAGGAAAGCCATGGATCTAGTTTTACTTGACTTTATAAAGGCTTTTGATTGTATCCCATAACACTGATATTGACAAACTGATGAAGTACAGACTCGAGAAGAGGTCAATGAGATAGATAGAAAACTGGCTGAGCTGCTGCGCTCAAAGTGTTGTGATCAGTGATAGGAAGCCCAGCTGGAGGCCAGTCACTAGTGGTGTCCCCTAAGGCTCAATACTGTTTAATATTAATGACCTGGATATTTGGACAGAGTACTTTCAGAAAAAAATTGGATATGACACAGGACTAGAAAGAGCTGCTGATACAACAGATGTTTTCACTGTTGTTTAAAGGGACCTGAACATATAAAAAAAATGGACAGACAGGAACCTCATGCTGTGCAACAAAGGAAACTTACTAGTTCATAGACCAAATATGGCCTGAGTGCTGACCAGTTGGAAAGCATGTCTGCAGAGAAGGTCCTAAAAACCTGGTGGGCCCGGTGGACAAGGAGTTGACCATGAGCCAACAGTGCACCCTTGTGGCCAAGGTGGCCACCAACATCCTGCAGTGCCTTAGGCACAATGCTGCCAGCAGGTCAAGGGAGGTGAACCTCCTCCTCTACTCGACATCAGTGATGGCTCCAGTTCTGAGGTCCCCAGTACAAGAAAGACATGGATTTAGTGGAGCTCATCCAGAGAAGGGACACAAACATGATGAAAGGCTTGGAGCCTCTCTCATATGAGGAAATGCAGAGACTCGGGTCTGTTCATTTTAGGGAAGAGAAGGCTTGCGAGGATCTTACCAATTCGGAGAAGCGTCTTATCAGTGTGCATAAATCTTTTCAATGTAGATAAATACTTGATTGGAGGGTGTAAAGAGTCTTCTCAGTGGTGTCCAGTGACAGGATGAAAGGCAATGGGTGCAAACTGTAACACTGGAAGCTCCACTTGAGCCTAAGAAAAGACCTTTTATTGCAAAGCTGACTGACCACGGGCACAGGTTGCCCAGTGAGGTTGTAGAGTCTCCATCCTTGGAGATACTCAAAACTTGCCAGGATACAGTGGTGGGCAGCTGGCCCCTGCTTGAGGAGGGGGACCTGATAATCCTGATTATAACTGAACCTCATAATATGTAGAGCTCTCTTCTAATAACAACTATGTTGTGATTTTGTGGCAGAAGAGAATGGTCTCATGAAACATGCAGTGATCCTTCCATGTATTCTGTTGCACAAAACATCTGCATTTTTCACTATGTGCATTCCTCCTTAGTTTATTAGTAGGCTGCAATTCCTTATCATTCTTGATAGCAGAATGAATTTTGATTCTCCTTCCCAGATACCAATCCAGATACCACTTGTTATTTGGTTTTGGATTGTGCTTTTAGTGTGCTGGGGTTAAGGACCATAGGAGTCACTTTGGAAACTAAGCTGAGATGTGAGCTTTGGCCTGATGGGATTGTGATGAACCACTCTTTCAATTTTGTCCAACACTGTTTAGACGCACCTTGAAGCAACATGTTCCCTGAGTGATGACAGGATGAAACCTGACACAAAGCGAACAAACAGCTCTGTTTGCAGCCCAAAGTGACTCTTCAGTCTTCTCCAGCTGCTTTTCACTATTGCCTCTGCCAGGAGAGCTGTTTCTCTAGCCTGCTTCAATCAAAATGAGCCTGAGTAATGGTGCCCAACAGTTTAAGCACACCCAGCTTGTTATGACTGATGAGGGTTAGGCAGCATTCACAAACAGCTCTGCTGGCAGGTTGAAAGGGTTGAAGCTTTTGGCTAGAAGTGGTGACAAGCAGCTGGCAAGTGGATTAGGAACACTGACGTCTTCCAGCACCAAGCACTCTGAACGGAAGGTGTTCAGAGTCTCAGGGTAAATTCCTCATACACAGCATTGTAATGTCATCCAGTAAAGCACATTTTAATCACTTTCTGCCTATGCAAAATGCAGAAGTTAACAAAGGTCACTGCTACGTTCCTCAATAGGTGATGCGTATGGAAAACGTCATTCAAGATTGAAAATTCAGTATTGTAAGTCCTATATCAATTTCTTCTGAACTTTAGTAAAAAAGCTTGAGGAACAAAGCTGCTTGCTGGAGCTCTGACGCATTTAAGCAGGTGGATTTACAGTGAGAAAAATACGAACTGGCAAATAACTCAGGTCTTTTGTAACTTTTTTTTTTTTCCAAGGACTGCCATTAGTAATGGTTTTTCCTGGACTGAATTAAGGTGCTGTGTTAATGGCTGCAAATTACTGGAAGCTACTTTGGAAACAGCCAATAAGTGCCAATTTGTGGTAGCTGTGCCTTTCTCCTGATCAACTGTCTTACTCTCTGAAATTTCACTTTTCATTTAGCCACAGAGACAGGGTTCTAGGTGCTGTGATGGGGAAAGAATATCTCATAACCAGAAAATGATGGTAAGCAAGACAGGTATGGGTCTGCAGAGAGCCTATAGCTCTAAAATGTCTGAACTGGCCCATTGGTCTCAATGAGGTATTTACTCAGGATCTTTGTGGGACTGGTATTACAAAGTTAACATTAATCACTTCAATTTTCCTGTAAGAAAGGAGAATAGAGAATAATGACACAGTTCCCCATCCTAATATTAGACACACCTTTTTTTTGCTCTCATGAGCCAGCAGCATCTAGGGAGAGCCATGATGCCCCTTCCACCGTAGGGAGAGCCATGATGCCCCTTCCACCGTCAGAATAGGACAGAGACTCAAATCAGCTGAAGCCTGAGGTTTGTCCTGGCATTTGAACTAAGACTATCTGTCAGAGTAGGGTCATTCATAGGATGTTATGGCTAAAAGCTGTTGACTCCTACATTCCATCTTTCCTGTATCACTCTAAGCAGAACTGCCCTTCCAGCATCAGCTAGTTCAGCTTAGCTATAATTTCAAATCACAAAGGGGAGATCTGAGCAGGTAAAAGCATGACATGATAGTATTTTGATTAGCTGAACTATCTACTGTAAACGATGTGTCATGTTTGCACCAGCAGAGTGAAGCTGGATGGTGAGAATGACGTGCAGGGTTTGATCACAACAAACTCTGTACGACAAGTACTGAAAACTTTGAAATACTAGGTGAAGACTTGAGAAGCCCCTAGACAGCAGTTCAAATCTGCACAAGCAATTTCTGCTTGGTTTTGTAGGCATTCAGCTCCAGAGATTTTTTTTTTTTGAAGTTATATAAGTATAAAATATAGGAGTGTTTTAAATTGTGTTCACTAAAAACAGAAATTAGACTAGGTCATCTTCATCATGACAGTTCTGTCTGGTCTCCCTAGCATTTCTTCAGCGCTAAAAGGCACAAATGGATGTGCTCTTGTGATTTACCCAAGGTCATGTGAAATAATCAGTGGCAAAGGTGCAGGTCGAGCTGAAATCATGCTGGCTTCACTGAAAACTGCAGCTATTTTGTCACTGAGCAAGGACTTCAGTAGTGGACATTTGCCCTGTGCAGTACCTGTGCTCCACAACCATCTGTTCATCTGTGGGACACCAATACTCCAATTGTGCCTGAGTTGTGGCAGACACTGCACTATGCCACACAACTCTTTTCTAATTCAATTGCCCAAACTCAAAAAGCAGGACAGAGCTTGAGAGTTCCAAGTTTTTTTTTGTTTGTTTGTTTTGTTTTTAAATTCCCCCCATGAAGAGGTTCCCACACACAGAGGATGTAACAAATGCGAGGTGGGAAAACATAAGAAAAAACACAGTCAAAGGAGCTGGGTTTTTTTTTTTTTTTTTTTGCTTTTACTCGGGTTCTGTGAGGGCACAAAGTTCTTTGCTGCGGGAATAGAAAATATGGGAAGAGATACTTCCCTGTGACAGATCGCTGATAAAAATTTAATATCCATAGGTCTCTGTACTCCGCTCACAGACCTAACTAAGGAGTGTAGTGCTCTCAGGTCAGCTTCAGCTTGGAGAATTGGGTACCACAGCTGGGACATCCCTAGCCTTCTTCTGACTGGCTTTGAGAGGTGAGCTTGAATTGTATGAGCATCAAGTGAAAAGTCCAATAAAGCAAAAGCTGTCTGCAAACATTCACATTCAAATATAAAAGTGGAAGAGAAACTTGTTCATTCAACCCCTTTACCCCGCCACATCTAATTATCCCCAGCTTTTTCCACATTTTCTCTCCAGCCGATCTTCTCTAGGTATGGTAGGTGGCAGATTGTTCTCTCTTCTGCCCTTCAGACAAAACATTTATCATAGATGTGCTTACCAGGTCTCCTGGAGCCTTTCCATTTAAGATGTGTTTTTTAGGAACCTTGTAACAAGAAGCCCTAAAGCTAAAGAAGCTATTTTGAAGGATGGTATGTCATTTGCTATACCCCACAATTTGTAAGTAGGTTCTTTCCTAAATATACTGCTTTATTTTCTTGCTGTATCTGATGACCCATATCTCAAGACTGATGCTGGGTTCTGGCACTGGCAAATTCCTTCTGTTGCAGAAGAATGTGGGAACCTCCATCCTGCCCCCTAGACCATAGCACACAATTTTGCAGGGGAGAGCACAGTGGGAGATCTGCATCGAGGTCATGCAAGGTGCACACAACACTGGAAAGGCAAATGTTATTGAAACAGCAAATTAAAAGCAAAAAGATGACTTTCTCCTCTCTCTCATGTTGTCTCTTGTTTCCTTTAGTACAAGTTCTGCTGTGCTGCTCATCAAGAGAGGGAGTAGGAGAGAGTTCATCTGAACAAAAAGCATCCAATACTTGATTTGGGGGATTATAGCAAAAAATAACTTATCTTGCTTTAGTGGCCAAGTGACCAACCCCTACTGCCCAACCTTCTGTGCATTACAGGCTGGACACAATATGCTGGCATGTGAGAAGTCCCTGCAAAGGTCTGACCCTGATGGCTGCCTTTTGAGAAATGCTCCTGCAGGGGAGAGGATGACCATATGTGGCTGTTTGCGTGGAGATGAGGGAACTAGACTGGAAACAACACTCCAGCAGCGAATGGGGGAGGCTCTCTTTCTGGCAAAAGGTTTGATTTCTTAGCCAAAGCTTGTCACCACCTTCCAAAGCACCGATTTGCTCTTTCTCTCATGCTGATTTTTGGCTCTTTCCTTCTTTCCTCAGCTGTTGAGAAGCTCCCCCTGCCTTTGGCAAAAGCGAGCAGATCTTGGCCTCAGGCTTGGCACCCTCTTGAGCTGGAAGGAAAGCTGCTCAGGTGTCCAGGATGCCAATCCCGTAGGCTGAAGATCTGCATTTGACATCCCTTCTGTTGCAGGCTCTGCCGCAGCCCTTGCACCTTCCTTAACCTGCCATGTGCTCCCTACCCCATTTGTAAAATGGGAATATAAATACTTCCATGAGTGCAGTTCCTGAGTATTTAAATCTGTATATGCAGTGAACTATTAAATACTATGCAGGTGAAGACTGCTGAGCTGCTCTCAGCAAAAACAAAAGAGATGCAGGAACTGGTGGGAGACTTGGCGGTAGCTTGGAAACAGAGATGAACTCAGGGCAACAAAGACTAAAAGAGCTGTTCAAGGATAGGAGATTGGATTCTGACAAATTTGGTAGCCAGTCTGAGATCTACAAAGAGAAAGGAACTACTTAAAATGATTTAAATGTATATAATCTAAGAAGTAGTTGTAGACTTTTTGAATTAGCTTGAGATATGGATGTAGTTTTGGATGAGTACTTTTGTCTAAACTAAGACCCACCATAATATATTGAGATGTTAAAGGGTATGCACTCTCTTCTTAAAGCACTATATAAGCTTTATGGAATAAAAAAGTAAATTACGTTGCATTCTTCCTTTCAGTTTATGTCACATTTCTATTGTTATCTTAGCCTCTAATCACCTGTTATGTTGAGGAATTGCGCTTAGTTATTTCAAAACACACATGTACATATAAAGGTGTCCATGGATACTTAAATATGCTGTTTGTTTATTTGGTTTTGCTTTTGCCATTTGGCTATGTTATAGCTACTCTGCAAGAAAACCAGTTAAGAGATGTTCCAAGGGGAAAGAAGATGTTTCAATCAAACCAAAAAGCAAATGAAAATGACATTTTGAGCAGAGCAGAGTTGTCCAGCACTAGCAACAGTTTGTGTCCCTATATATATCTTGGAAAAATTGATCTACGCTGTTCTTCAGTTAGTGATGTATTACCACTGTTTTGAAGTAACACATTGTTAGAGTTTTTCTTTATTTTATAGAGAAGAGGCATTCTTCTCATATTTTCAGGGGAGCTATCAATACACAAAATAAATTGTCTTTTGTTAGATCTGAACAGCCTATCTGTAGATAATATATTTTTGTGCTCTATTGTGCTCTCATAAGCATCCTGTCTGAATCATAATAAACATTTGATTCCTCCATCAAAAACACATACAAATATGCACACATATTTCACTCTGCTTTCTCTGTCTTTGACAGCACAAAGTTTAAATAATTGGAGGAATTTATGAAGTAGTTATATAAAATCCATAACCAGACCAATAAGAATTCAAATATCTAAGCCATTAAGAGACTGAAAATAGCTGGGCAGTCTACATCTGTGTAAATGCTCCTTTATCTTTGCTTTCCTTGCAATTAGAAAGAATTACTGGAGAAATGCCCTCTGCGTTTGCACACTTGCAAATTCTTTCAGTGAGTACATCATTACTGTAAATTAATGTTTCATATACCCATGACAGTCTCTTTCCTACTTCCCTTACTACTTCCTTGCTCATGTTTAGGTAAGAAGTCTGGCCCTGCTGGTGGGAGACTACTTCTATTCCTAATGCTCTTCCTTATGAGGAAGGGTTGGAGGCAGTGAGGTGAGCACTGGCACCAAATCTCTTCCACCAAAAAGTGAGTCTGGAGACTACTTGTCCACTAGAATTCAAGTGGGATAGGGGACACTCCAGCATGTTTCTTCTGCCCTCTTGGTGAGAGTGCACCACACACGTACACTCCTTCCTACCTTCTCTCTCTATGACATTAATTAGTCTACTACTTAGCTAATAACTGGTAAGGAATTTTACTCAATCATGTTCCTAAGATTTACAAGCAAAAGTCTTCTGTCAAGGTGAAACACCTTTCTCACTAGCAGTTCTTTAAATCAGCCGTGATTTCTTCTGGCCAGGACCATGTATTTTTTTCTGCAAAACCATTCATCTTTATAGGTACCTTCGACATGTGAACCTTTTCATGTTGGTCTCCTAAAAAAAGTTTTTACTTACCAGTAAAACTTACTTATCAGATCTGAGGTGCAGAGTGGGAAGTTTTGCAAGCAATAAGGCTATGAACATTTGCTGTTCGTTTCTAGAACTTACCTAGCCATAATTTTCTTACTTAAATGTATCTGAAATTTGACATTTCAAAGCACAGTCATTTGTAAATTAGAGAGAACTGAAACTGTTAGACTTACAATCTGGAAGCAGTTAGGTCTATAGGGAATGTACTTATCTCTTTTGGTTTACAGACAGTCCCCCACAATGGAACTGGGCTGAACCACTGTGGATTATGATGGCAGCACCTTAATATCTCTATAGCGTATAGCTTTGTGCAAACACATGGTGATAAAAAGTCCCTAGAGATGCAGTTTAAGCAGACAAAGAAGAGAGGAGAAATGAAGCAATTTATGCTGGGTGATACCAAAAATCAGTGGAAGAGCCAGGCTTTAATCCCAGGTTTTAGCTTTTTAGTCATGTCCTATGATACATCACACTACTCCCTAACACTTCTAGAAGGTATATGTTTTTATATCTCTGTATATCTCTGTCTATACTGATACAGTTATATATTTTATGCAGGCAGGTAGGTTTACTCAAATTGATAATTCTGTATGTATTTACCAATTTATCATATTTACCACATACTAAACAATGTTAATCTTTTAAACATGTCTTTTGAAATAGGATTATTTTTTGTTTATTTTTCTCCTTTAGAAAGATCCAGATTATCACACATTTTTTCTTCCCATTTTGGAAAGAAATCCTTTCTTTCCTTCAGAGAAAGGCAGCAATATTGAAATTTCCATGAAGAGAGTTTGTCCCTTGAGTGTTTTTACATGCATTTGTGCTGAAGAGATGTTAAAAAGAGCAGCATTTCACATGAAATATATTCCCATTGCTCAGGATTCTGCTTCTTGATGCTCGTGACGTGACTCCCCAAGTTTCCCAGCCCTCTGAGGAACTCTGGAACAGAATAAGGAAGCCAGAACTTAATATCTCTCACTTTTTAAAAGAGCAGAAGCAACAATAAGGTTTGTCTTTTTTAGCAACAACAACCACGAATACTTGAGGCTTGCTTTGAGACCACTGGTATATCAAATTTGAGAGTCTTATATGGCTATAGGAGTCTTGGCTCAGGGCAAGGGTCTGGGATCTTCCCCACCTCCAGTCAGGACATGGTTAGCTCGTGCCTGAAGAGGCCTTCCAAAGCGAACAATGTTATGTAAATGCTGATTTTTATTGCTGCAGATGCAAGTAGAGATTAACCACCCTGGCTGGCAGGCGAACTGAAGCGAAGCCTTCTTCCTCCCTCACCTCTGATCTCGCATCAAAAGCTTCAGGCCTCTCTGCCGCACCCTGCTCCCGTAATGAGCAGAGCGAGGAAGGCAGTGCCGGGGGCTCCCAGATGGTACCACCACCACCGCCGCCACCACCACCACCACCATCAGTGCTCCGGCGGCAGTGCCGCACTGGAGGCTCTCAGCAGCTCTTGCCATGGCAGCGTCTCTGTGCTGTGGGAAGGCAGGGAGGAGGAGGAGGACATCCTAGGGAGAAGGTGGGCAAGTGAGGGAAGAAAACCAGAAAATTCAGTACCAGAATTTGCTTTGCACAGATGTTGAAAACCAGGAGCACCTCCACTAATTGCAGCAAATTTGGCAGAAATTAAGCCTAAGAGGCTTCCTTCATGCAATTTTGTGACTAAACACCAGATACCTTAAAGGCACAAACTGACAAGGCTGTGTAAATCTTCCATAAAGTGTTTGTGGTCCTTCTGACAGAGGCTGGATGTGGAAGGGCAGCCCCTCAGCCAAAATCCATCCTCCTGTGGGGTTCCTGTTTTGTGTGAGCAAACTGAAAGCAGACCTCAGAGCCCCCAGGAAGCCAGGATCTTCCAAGTGTGTGATGTGTGTCCTGGAGACATTATTTCAATGCCAATGCTGGTCAGAAGCTGGTGGGAGAGGATGGGGGGGCTGGGAAGTGGCAGTTGTTGGAGCAGAGTGTCAAAAATAACCCAACACCAAGACCAAATTTAATTAAATGATGTTCTTGAGAAGGTATTTCAATAGGGAACACAATTTTCTAGAAACTGGCAAAACTCCAAATATTTTGTTCTTGTTTTGTTCCCATAGCACAACACTTTTGTTCTTTCTCATGAAGACAACCAGATACTTTATGAATGACCTTGGTGCATCATGGGAGGAGTGGGGGTTACTTTGCATTTATCCAAGAGTCTTGTAAACCACATGGCCCTTCTCTCTCCAGCCTTATCTTTGAAAAGTCTCTCTCAAGAGACATCTTATTTTTACGACTGCTCCAGGACTGCAAGCCTGACGAGCTGCTTTTGGGAATGCATCTGATCCCTGTCACATCAAACGATTGCATCGTAATGTCATCACTGTCTGTGGAACATAAAGTATTTGTTTCTGCATCTCAACCGTTCTTCTGAAGATCCCCCAAACCCAGGATTTCGAATCTGATTTTTTAATTTCAGTATTTGTAATAATTTGAAATTACTTATTAAAAGGACTTAGACATGGCATTTAATCTTTATGTCAGCAAGCCACAATAGAGATTGTTCCTGAAAAATATTTATCTGCCATTGTGATTAATGTGGATCATTCTCTGAGAGAATATTGCAATATTGTGCCAATGGTTCTTCTTGTTCCAAATCACAAAAAAACTTTATAGTTTTAAATCATTGACACAATACTTCTTTAGGTTATGTGAGAAATATCAGGTATCAGTTTTGATAATGCTGCAACTTTTTATTTTGATCTTTAAACTTATTACTGTCATAAAAAGAGTAAACTGCAATATACCTACAGGTCAAAATGGAGAAATTAACCTTGGTAAAATGAACCTTTTAGTTTTTTTTCCCCTTTGAAATGCCAAAATTAGATGTTCGTGTTTTTAGAGGCATAATTTTCTGATGGGCACATTCTATGGCAAAAATGTATGACTAACTTTAATTATCAGTAAAAATCTGATGCTCTCAAGGTCTATTAGAATAAAAGAACAAGCAATGGCAATATTTTGACATAAGTTACTGCACAGATGACCAAAACAGGACTTTGAGGGTTTGTAGTAACGAATCTTTTGTAAGATGAAATCAGAGGGTGTTTCTCCAGACTAGTTTTTGTGAAGCTGACATCAGATTTGGTCCTCTTGACCTTCTTGTGGACTTGAATCTGATGAAGCAGCAAAGCATCAGAAGAGGGTAATAAACACTTTTAGTAAAAGCTGATGGTCACTATGAAGATTTGAATATTTCTGGTTCTCCCTGATAAAGAAATAGCTCACTAAAATGATCCTGCAATGTCAAAAGACAACTCATTGATCTCATCTTCCAAACTACCTCACCTGTTTCTCACTGAGAGCTTGATTGCTCATTTTAGACTTTCATTACTTTTTGTTCCACGCGGACCTATATTATATTGTCATATGTCACTGGCAACTTTGATGTCAGAAATAAATACTCTTGTACCTGTGAGTCTAAATGTTAGAGGTTAATTAAATGCATCCCTAATGATTGCTTTCTTGTGTTTCTCATGTCTGGGGGTTTTAGTTCCAGGTTGAAAAGGACAAAACCTGTGGAAAAAAAGAAGCCTGAGGGAGATTGTTACACACAAGTATATATATTTTTCGGAATTGCAATAGTTTGGGAGTGTTGCAGAAATGGGCTGGATGACTTTTTAGTGTATTAGTGCCTAAGTGTATGTCACACCAAAGGTCATGCATTTCCTGGATCTCACAAATACACAAGCCTAGATCTGGCTGATGGTGACTGATGACAAGACTTCATCTTTTCTTCCATCATCTGGGTTTCTCATTGTGGTGCGAATGTCTTAGTTTTGTGTGTTTGTTCCTGTTGGTGTAAGCATTTAACAGCTAATATTTATAATTGCCCTTACATAGAGTCCCAGGTTGTGGGTATCTGCAATAGAAAGGAGAAGGGAATTTCACAGCAGACAGTTCTGTAACCCAGCTATTCTACCCCCTCACCAGCAAACAGCAACTTCTGGGGTTCTTTTTTAAAAGAGATGGCCGTCATACACCTTTTCTTACACATAAGAAGTAAAATTTAGTGCAGCCACATCTGCGTCAAGCTGGGTAAGGCCTGTGCCTGACTCCGAACACTGATGAATCAAAGAATTACTGAGTACAAGTAAAAACTTTTCCCAGCTTTATTCTTGTCTCCCTTTTCTGATCAGATATTTCTAAAATGACAGAAATGGAGGGCAGGAGTTTACAGATGGAAAGACTGGTAGTTTTTAGAAATACTACACAAGCAAGGCATCGGGATTTAGAATCAGCTGGCAAGAAGATAAAATCTTCTGGATGTACAGCAACACAAGTTTAAAGATATACATCATTTCTTTATGTCTGAGAAGAGAAGCTGTCCTAAAATTACCCATTTTTCCTTGATATATTTGCATGGACGAGCAGGGTCCTGATTTTAAAAATAAATCATATTCCTTTCTGAAACATCCATACTGCATCAACAATTGTATAAAAGCAGCCAGACTTTAATTGAATTCTTTTTCTCACTTCTTTCTCAACAAGTTTGCCTTCCATTTGAATCCAAAGCTGTTATATAATTCGTTTCCTTTTTATTAAAG
Source organism: Crypturellus tataupa (assembly GCA_034781795.1). Taxonomy (NCBI): domain Eukaryota; kingdom Metazoa; phylum Chordata; class Aves; order Tinamiformes; family Tinamidae; genus Crypturellus; species Crypturellus tataupa. The sequence goes on along the minus strand of JAWLRI010000379.1, from coordinate 1,505,973 downwards.
ATGTCTTTATTGAAAATATCTCTACAAAGCATTGGACACTAGGCAAGCATTTTTACAGGACTGATCCATTTCACTTGCATACAAATTGGTCTATCATCTGAATTGATTGCTGTAACACATTTTTTCATGTAATCTGGTGTATTGATTCTGACATAAATAACATACAGAGAGTTTCAAATTAAAAAAAAATCAGTTTGAGGGGATTCTTACCAGAATCCACTATGTCGTACTCAAAAACAAGCAAATAAACAAAGTGCAATAGCAAGGATCTATGAAATCAGCAGTTTTTAGGAACTCTTTTCATCCTGGCTTTGGTATCTGCCCTTTGTATGTCAATTATGCCCTTAATTTGCACATTTTACATGTCATTAAAACATGAATGATAAAAACAAATTCTGTCTAACATACAGGGATAATGAGAGGAAAAAAAAGAGAGAAAAACATGGAAATCGGGAGAAATAAATTAATCTCCTCTGGTTTGGGTTTGTATTATTATTCTGGGAGAAGTTTTTTGTTGCCCTATCAGTATGACTGCTTTTCTGCTTCAGTACAGTGATAGCTACATTCTCCCAGAAAGCATCTGTTCTACTGCAAACATATCATCCACTCTTAGGACAGCTTATTTAAACTGCAGATTATTTGGAAACTGGGTCTCTCAGGTGGTGTGTTTTGCTGTTCCAGAGAACATTTTCAAACCCACATCTCCTCGATCTGTGTTCCCACTCCTGCATTTCTGAGTCACTGTCAGCGCTGAATTTAAAGTTGGTCTGTTCTTCTCTTTCCACTGAGACATCCCTTACATGTATTGCAAGCCTGTTTTTGCATACTAACCACTGATTATATTTCTATGTAACTTTTAGTTCTATAGGACCCTGATATCAGAAAAGAAAACAAAAAACAATCAAACAAAATACATTAATTGCCAATCAAAACACATTTATCTGCCTATTAGGGCTCACAAACAGAAGCCTACAAGCAAAATGTACCTGATTTCTGACCAAAGATGAATTTGTAAAACAGCTCCAATTTGTAATAGAAGTCATTTGCACTGAGATATAAAGATGAATATGTTTTTCAAGGGAATATGCATCCAGTCCGTCTGTGTTTGGAAGAGATAGAGCAGACATGTATGTGGGTTTTGTTGTTCTTGTCTCATTTTCTGTTCTGTACTCATTCTGGGCTGATGGACATCTAGAAGTCTAGGTCGAGTGGACATTCTTCAGATGCTGACTGAACAAGGTTTCTGAGCAGAGAAAGAAATCCTATATCTGGGAAATATAGATACTAAGCAGATGTTGTGCTCATCCTCGGTAAGTCCAACACTGAAGATGGGAGCAGGCCTCTGTAGGCATGAAAAGGCCTCTTCTGAAACAGTCTATGTAACATGCTCTCAGAAAAGCTGATAAAGTGCAGGCTAGATAAATTGTCAATGAAGTAGAAAGGTAGAGAGTGAAGTAGACAGGCTGAGCTGCTAGGCTAAAAGTGTTGTGATCAATGATAGGAAAGCTATCTGGAGGACAGTCGCTAATGGTGTCCCCCAAGGCTCAATACTGGGCCATCTTCATTAATAACCTGGATAATGGAACAGAGTGCACCCTCAGCAAGTTTGCAGATGAAACTAAGAGTGGCTGATACATCAGATGCTTGTGCTGCCATTGAAAGGATCTTCAACACACTGATGAGATGGACAGAGAGGAACCTCATGTTCAACGGAAGAAATGCCAAGCCCTGCACCTGGGAAGAAATAATCCATGCACAAGGCAGCTCTGCAGAGAACGAACTGGGGATCCTGGTGGAGAAGGCGAGCATGAGCCCTCAATGCACCCTCATGGCCAAGGTGGCCACCAGCATTCTGTGCTGTCTTAGGCAGAGCGTTGCCAGCAGGTTGAGGGAGGTGGCCCTTCCCCTCTACTCAGCACTGGTGAAGCCACAGCTGGAGTGCTGTGTCCAGTTCTGGGTTCCCCAGTGGAAGGAAGACCTGGATTTAGTGGAACTCATCCAGTGAAGGGCACAAAGATGATAAAGGGTCTGGAGTCTCTCTCCTATGAGGAAGGGCTGAGGGGAGGGTGTTAAGAGGATGGAAGACTCTTCTCAGTGGTGCCCAGTGACAGACTGAAAAGCAATGGGTACAACCGAAACATAGGAAGATCCACTTGAACATACGAAAAGACATTTTACTGCTAAGGTGACTGAGCACATTGCACAGAGAGGTTGTAGGTTGTAGCTGACCCTGCTCGAAGAGGGGGACCTGATAATCCTGGTTATAATCCTGGACCTGATAATCTCCAGAGGTCTCTTTCAACCCCAACTATGGCAGTGCTAGGAAAAAAAAATGAATGTGACTGTAGACACTAAAAAAGGCAGAATTAAAAATGGAAGTGTATTTGCTGTGCAGCTCTCCAGTTAGTTAGTCCAGCCTCCCTTTGCTTATAAACTAGTCTTCTTTTCCCACATAGATTTACAGTAAAAACAAGGTTATGGTGATTACATATCCTTGCCCTATAACTGTGCTGCTCTTCTGTTTGCTATTGGTTGTGCAGTACAGACCTGGTGTGCAACCTCCATGTGCCCAAGACATTACTGCATATCACATGCAATATTACTGCATATCACATAACAGCATATAGTAAACACTTAACAGCATACAATTTTTCTAGTTGGAAAAAGGTTGTTTAAATCAACAAGTGGTTGCTCACACTTCCTTAGACTACAGAGAAAAGGATGAAAGAATGATGTTTGCTTCTTCGTAAAGGGATTAAAAAAAAAAAAAAAAGAAAAGAAGAGAAAAAAACAAATATTCTCACTGATCTGTCACCTATCCATTTGCAAACAATTAGCAAACAGTTCCTTGGAATTAGAGAAAGAGTAGAATATTTACCATACTCAAGGGTGGATGACTGGGGCAGAAGCAATACAGGCTCACTTGTGGTAGGAGCAGTGTGTCATGTCATGTTGGACCAACTTCCGCAGCAACAGGCAGCTTGATGCTTCTTTTCCTCTCTTCTCTCTGCTGTCTGGGACTTCCCTTTGCATACAATGCAATGTCAGGGTGTGGATGAGATTCCACACAGCCTGCCAGTGCTGGGTTTATCTGTATATCTCTGAAAGACAAAGCAACTTTCCAAGAAAACCTCCCAAAATGAGTCTGGCATTCTTTGCAGAACTTGCTTCACTGATACTTTCCATGTCTCACCAGAAATCTGTTATTATCTGCATGCTTTCTCACTCTTTAAACGGACTCTGAATCATCTTGCCTGCAAACTTAAGGGCTGTGTAGCTGCTCTCTCTGAGCAGTTGTGGCTCCTCTCCCTGTGCTAGCATGCTTAATAACAGTTTAGATGTCTCTAGCTACGCTGTGGAAGAATTTTTTTTTTTTTTTAAGGGCAAAATCTGCTTAAATGGATTATAATGATAGCATGAGGAAAATAAAGCTTTTTACAGTGTGTTCTGTGGAGACTATGAAGATTTAGTAGGATTGTTTGAATTACAAGCTGCTAAACTGAAAACCCAGCACGTGTCTTTAGAGACAAACAGTTCCTCATAGAGTTCATGTTAATTACTCCATTGTTTCTTATTAGATTCAGCTGATTTCTCACTCACTCTCACATGATTTTGTGCAAGGCTCTATGATACCTTGTGAAAGCAGCAATGACACATCCTTGCTGATGCTGTCATTAGATAGCCTGCTAAATCGTATTTCCTGGTATGGCCATTTGGCTGCAAATGGAGACTGCTATTGTGCGGTGAAGGGTCTCTGCTCAGGTAAAACTTGCTGCAAATCTCCAGTGTAGATTGCCAGAGAAGAATGGCCAGAGAGTCAAATCTGCTTTCCAGGCAAGTACTAATGACAATCTTCCAAGGCCGGGTCATCGTTATGGAGCTCTATCCGTGCTACAGAATTGGTAACACAGTCCCTGGCAGATATTAGCCTTCTCAGTTTTTATTTTTGCTCTTTGTCTGGTGTTGCACTATCTCATGTTGCACCTGAGCAGACAATGCCTTCCATGTGGCAGAATGATCACAATTCTGCAGTGAGAGGGAACAAGAAAGGAGGAAAGCATTTTCCTCATATTCCTGTTCATAACAGAGGAGACCATTCTTATCCAGACCACAGAATATTAAAAAAAAAGTTTATGGACCAAGAAGAAAATTGAAAAGAAAATTTTCAAAAGTAATGTGTCTGCTTGTAACTACAGCTAAAAGAGGTATTTGCATGGCTTAAATTAACCATTTCTCTGCTTAGATGTTATGAATTGTCCAGACTTTCCTCTTCTTGTGTTTTCTTATCCTGGCTATTTAAAAATGAAACAGGAAACTTTAAGTGTTTTCAGCATCGGGACAAATTCTTCAAACTCTTCAACTCTCCTCCTGCTAATCCTTTCACTCTTCCAGCTCCATACACCAATGTTTGATTATTTATATCTACTATTGCTAAGCAGGTTCTGGATTCATCTTGCTTGTAGACTGAAGGGTTGCATAGCTGCTCTTTCTGAACAGTTGTAGCTACTCTTCATGAGTTAGCATGTTTACTAACATGCTTAGTTTAGATGCCTCTGGCTATACTGTTGAAGACTTTTTGGAAAAAAAAATAGTAAGATCTGCTTAAATTATGGATTGCAATGACAGGGAAGGGGAAGGGAAAGACAAGGGGAAAGGCAGGGCCAAGGAAAAGAGAAGAAGAGGAAGGAGAAGGGGAAGGAGAAGGGGAAGGGGGAGGAAAATTTTAACAGTGATCCACACCAGCGTATCACTCCTCCTGATCAGTCCTGACATCTGCCACTAGACTATGGCAGAGACATGATAATTGCAGCAGATCCAGTTCATGAAAAGGGGGTTAGATTTTCTCAGAAGAGTAGAACAGATACACAGAGCAAAAGGAAATTGTTCCTAGCATATGGGTAAGGAAACTGTGCTCCTAGCATGTGGGTAAAGAAGTTGACACTTCCTAGTTCAGAATATCCAAAAAGCTCAGGATTATCTGCTGCAAAGACCCAAATCAGCAGGTGGTACATCTTCAGTTAATTTTCACCTATTGCATGAGTTATTCTTCACCCATGGTTTGCATGCATGGGTCAATCTGCTTCCTGCCACCTCCTTGCCAGTGCTCCCCACATCAGCGCATGCTACTCCCAACGTGCTCGTGAGGCTAAATGCCCTCGCTGCCTGGAGCGCGCTGCAGAGAGGCTAGCAGTGCTGCTGGCTCTGGATGGGAAGCTGGGCAGCTGCACCAGGGTGAAGATTTAGCACCTTGGATTTACTTGGGCTGTATCACTTTTGCCTTGGGTCCGAGCTGTTACCCTCAAGGAGGATGGTGCTGAGCTGACGAATTGGCACCTACACTAGTTCAGGGTCCATTGAATCACACTCCTTTGAGAAATAAGGACATTCCCAGGGGTGTTGTTCCCTCTATCACTCCTTAGGAAAACGCAGGATACTGAGATGGCCAGGACTGCTCTGCTTAAACAGTTATTTTACGATAACAAACAAATACTGATTTCATCCTCTGCCCACATATGGATATTTGTTTCTGAAGCAATTCAGGTACAGCACAAGGAATGGAGCCTTTTGCATGAAACAAAGCAACAAGTGCATTTGTGAACCTCTACTTCACAGCACTGCTTAAAACATGTTCCTTTATGGTGCATACATACTTGGTAATTTCATTATTGTGGCTATGCATTACCTTGCAAACTATTCAATATATCTTTTCATCTCTTCGAGTATAGAGCTAATATATAAAAATAAGGTAGAGTCATTTATTGTAGTTATCAAGAAACAGATGATGGAAAGCATCTCTTTCACAGAGAATGATTATTATTTGTAGCAATACCCCCTTTCATCAAACAGTGGAATGTTTCCTGTCCTTAGCATCACATCTGCAATGCTAGAGCCAAGGAAATGTCGATAACTCCATTATTATGGATCCTTGCTTTCAAGGATTAATGATGTCACGCATACTCACAGACACAAGCATTTGAAACTGAAATTTGGCATAAACATTTGTTATCCTAGAGCAAAGCTTACTTCTGCAAAATAATCTCTGCAGTTTTCATTCTGAGAGGACTCTAAAGGTACCTGATTTTTTTTCTTTTGAGTCAGTTGTTTGGAACTGATATAATCTCACTTGCTATCTGGCAAGAAATCATCTGTATGTCTGAAGTACTCAGAAGAAAAAATACTGTGGTTTACTGTGTCATGCTTTCTTGCTTTTCTAACGATGTTTTCTCTAGATGGCAAGGAAAGTTATATGGTGAAGCAAAACCCTTCTCTCACTTCTAGATATTCCCTCTGAATATTCCAGCCTCTCCTTGTTTAAAGCCCATTTATATGCAGCTGAGGAATGTGTGTAAGGAATACTGTGCAGGAAAATATCGTTTCATAAAGAAATCAAAAAAAAAAACCCCTAAATTGCTACCCAAGCATTGGAACAGAGGAGGACTAGTATATCATGGGGTTTGTTTTGAGTTTGGTCAGCTTGATTTCTACAGAGATATGAACTGCAGCTGAATTTTTTTTTCCATAGCTAGACATCCATAAATCTCTCTCTCTCAAATTCTCTCTCTCTTTCTCTCTTTCGCTTGTTTTCTCGTTTCTCCTATGTGGATTTTAATTAGTTCTTTCTTTCCTGCCCGTTTTAATGAAATTTGACTGAAATTCATATTTGACATCTCTTCTCCTCTTCCTGTTAGATTTTTTTAACTGAAGGATAAGATCAAAAAGTAATATTTGCACATAATTACAAATACACATACAGTGGAAATGCACAAACCTCATTAGTTTAGAAAGCCATTAAAAAAAAACCCTCAGGCTTTCCTATGACAATATCACCAAGATCCTCTAATTATCTAAGATCCTGTAATAAGAATAATGGAGATTTCTATCAACATTGTCCTATGATGATGGGCACCTATGCAAAATGTAAACAAACCAAAGTGCCAAACCAAAGCTGAATGCCCAATTTCATTCTATTATGTGATTGGCAGGTTGCTAAATAACAAAAGTGAAGATGAATTTGAGCAGATATTTTTTTTTCTTGTGATAGCCTAAAATCTCATGTCAAAATCTGTTACTCTGTAATATTCAGAAAACTCCCCATTGTTGTTTTTTAAGATGAAATGGGATAATTCAGTTTAGCTTCTTCCAGAGGCTTCACAACCTTGCTTTGTTTCTGGACTGTTGACTTAAATAATTTACTTGTCCCATACTCACGTACTTACATCCTCTCTCATTCACTTATCCAAAATATAAACACACCTCATGACGTTTTGCCCAAGCCGGTGTCCCTGCTCTGAAGTTATGGCACAATGAGTGCAAGCAATCTGAGAAGTCAGTGAAGGAAGTGGCAGGCATTCGATATACCAGTCCGTGCAAGTAAAGATGCAATAATCATCCGTCAAGTTGAATGCTAAACTTCACAGTCTAGACAGCTTGAGTAAGAAGTGTGCGCTTTCATGAGGAGCTCTCAAGATTCTGGTACAATTGGGTTAGAAAACACCACAGTGAGTTCATGATTAATATGTTCAGGGCAACCTACTGTAACTGTAATGAACAAGTCCCTCCTTTTCAGTAGAAAAAAGGGCTAAAGGAACTCTTGGCTAATCTGTGAATAGAAGATTTTTCTACTTCAAATTGCCGGGATGTTGAATTATAATCTAAAACTTTAAGACAGACATTTTTATTTGGATTACCCTTTGGACATGATGATGTGCTGCAACAGAAACTGTAGTAAGAAATGCAGGCAAGCCCAAGGTCCCCCTCTCACCAGGGACTCTGCCCACACCAATCTCAAGGGAAAGAAACAATGCTGCAGATCTGCAATGAGAAGTTGAATGAATGGAGAAGAGTGTCTACCTAGAAAATATTTACCTTTGTTCTTTCATGATACAGCAAACCAGAAAGCAAGATCATAGGTGATCTTCGGATAACCTCTGTGGAAAGATCCTGATAGAAAAAAAACAATGGAACAAAGTCCCGAAGTATTTTGACTTCAGTTACAGCACCCATATATTTACAACAAGATGAAGTTGTTTGTAAAGTCGCTTCCCCAAAAGCGAAGCACAGCATATGCTATATTGGGTGGAGTTTAAAATCAGTAGTTTCTCTTTATAATCTCTGTCTTCCCAGATAATGTTTTAAAGAATAAACTGATGTTAACTTAAATTGTCCACAGTACTTGTAAGTGTAGTTTTCTTACTAATATCATCAGACCAGGGAGTCTGTCCCATAAAAATACCGTTTCTGCTGCAATGCTGACAAAATATCTTGAGCATAATCGAGTTCAGCAACCTCCAGATTTGGATATCTGGGAGAAAAGTCAGAACAATTGTTTACAAGCTGATTAATGTGTATATCAATGGCAGATAATGGTGGTCATCTTCTTCAGGGGTTTTATAACGTGATATATCAACTGTTCTTGTCTGTAAAAATCACCCCCAAACCCGCAGGAGATCTTCTGCTTGTACTTTTGTTCCACTTCAATTATGCTAGTATAAAACCGATGGAACTGAGGGGAGCATCGGGGTGTCTGTCATCAGTGTCCTTACCAATATGACAGGCATTTAAAAGAGCCCATTCCTCAGTAGTGCAGAAAACGAACACTGTAGCGGATTGTATTTCTGGTACTATTATTACAGAGAGACTTGTGAGAAGCATGCATGCTGTGGATGAAATGGTTATGGAATCATAGAGGCTAATGATAGAAAAAGGCCACTTATGTCAACTGCTGCATTTCCCTGCTGCTGTAGGATTGTTCCCAATGAGATACAGAGTATTTTTAGCGCTTTGTCCAGTCTGGTTTTATATGTAAATAATAAAGATTGTCAGTCATAAAGGAGCCTGAAATAGTTTTGTTCTAGTTCTGTCTTCCTCTCTCCTTCTCTCCCCACCCCTATTTCTTATTCAAGCTAAATGAGAAGAGGAAAGATATCTATCCTTTTTTTTTTTTTTTTTGTTCTCATGTCTTTCTATTGTTTGACCCATCTTCAGGATTTCTCTGACCTGATTTCTAAAAATGGTATTTGGACACTTCAGCATTATTCTACTCTGTCACTGGTCTAATTTAAGAGGTCCTTTCAAAAAGGGGTTGCTCAGTTTGACAGGAAACAACTTACTTGAAAGCTAACCTGGAAAATAAGTAATAAAAAAGGCTATGATTTTTGCTCAGACAAGAACCGAACTTAAGCTTTTGCGTATGTGTTCTTTTGCCCTGCCTTATGTTAGTATATGGTTTACTGAGGTTCTGCCCACTGACTAGCTGTACATCATACTTAACCTTCCAGAATGACGGCCTAGATGTGGCTCAGGTTGAAATCAAGTATAAGCCATACTTACGGTCCCACGAACTCTTCTAAGTTCCTATGTCACCTGAGAATGAATGATCTTAGTTTCAGAGCAAGCGTTTGCTTCCACTTGCTGCACAGAATAATGCTCACTGCTTTGATCAGCTAAATGAATTCTCACCTTAGATTGTTCCACTGGATTTACTTTTCTAAGAAAACACCATACCTACCTTGACAAATTAAACTTGTCTCTTTGGTATAGAGAAGAGAGTGCATGAGTTCTTTAGCAATAGCTCATCATTTTCATAAACACACACTTTCATATTTGGGAGAATTTTTTTTCTTGCACCTCTTGCACCCAAGGGGACACAAACTGCTATGACGCAGCCTTCAGAAAACAAAATGCTTGACTTGGAATACCTCAATAGTAGTAAAAAAACTTATTAGCTGTTTGCCATCACACATGCCAGCAAGTCAAGGGAAGAGTCAGAAGAAGCTCCAGGTAAGATGTTCTTGGTATGACTTGTCTCTGATCTATATGCAGTCACATTTCTACATTTAAACTGGTGAGCATAGTGCCTCCTATTCAGTGAAATGGTGAAAAAAAATGCCCTTTTTTCCCCTTTTCCTAATAGGAGAAATAATTATAGCTATCATCTAAACCCAACCTGAATGCAATTGAAAAGAACAAAAGGACCAAGAGAATGAACTAAAACCAATTGGGTATTATGTGTGTCCTATTTGAGAGAAACAGAAAATGAGGACACACTGAAAATTACTTGTCACCTGCTGCTAAGATGAAGTTGGGGAGAGAGAGAGAGAGAGAACAAGGAAGAAAGTGCATGCGTTGTGGATTGTGTTGACTGAAAAGAGTCTTGAAATGAGAAATGAAACTACCTCCTGTTGTCTGTTCATGCTGAGTTCAGGTAAGCAGAACTCCTTACATACTTTGTAAATAACCAGCATTTCAACAAACTACCCAGCTCTAGCACATTCCCTCTTTCAACGGAAACAATCCTCAAGATCCCCATTATTGGCTAACCACTGTAGTTTTTTTCTTAGGAAAAAAAAAGAAAAAAAAAAAAGAGGCCAAAAGAAGGTAAATGTACATTTCTAAGCCCTATTATCATTCAGTAGCAGATTGTGGTGTTCCAAGACTGTGGGAAGTCCTCTTGAAGCTGCTCAGCCTTGATAAATGAGACCTAACTTACTTCAGGGAAAGAAAAAACAATACCCAAGAGGACTGAGATACTCTACCCTAAGAGGAAAAATGTTCACAGCATCACAGGATGGTTGAGGTTGGAAGGGATCTCTAGAAATCATCTAGTCCAACTCCCTGCCCCAACAGGGACACTCAGAGCACGTGGCACAGGGTGGCATCCAGGCGGGTTTGAAAGATCTCCAGAGAAGGAGACTCCACAGCCTCTCTGGGCAGCCT
>JAWLRI010000379.1:1473361-1495157 GCA_034781795.1 Crypturellus tataupa | reverse complement strand
TCTGGGCAGCCTGTGCCAGGGCTCTGTCACCCTCACAGGAAAGAAGTTCTTCCTCACATGGAGATGGAACTGCCTGTATTTCGACTTGTACCCATTACCCCTCGTCCTGTCACTAGCCACTGCTGAGAAGAGTTTGGCCCCATCTTCTTTACATTCATTGAAGGGAGAGCAAAAATGTACCAGAATTTGAGGACAGGGACCAGCTGTCTTCAGCTTTCTTAAAAGAGTCACTCAAGATAGATGAGACCATATAATCCCATAATTTATAGGTCAGAAGACTTCAGGTATATAGCACAATGACCTGAAAGCGATGCATCCATTCTAAGAACAACTACAAGTTCTGTTTTTCTTCCTCTTCACAGTGACAACATCACTCTGGGTTACCATGTCACAGCTCAGTAATATTCCCATAGTTGTTAGTGAACACATCCTTGTGATATTTCTGTGAGATAAAGAAGTACTATTATCTGTATGAGGAACCAACACACTGAGGCTAAAGACAGAATTCCTCTTGCATAATTCCTTATATTCGGACTCTGGAGTCAGCAAAAAGACAGAGACCATTCTTGGACACAAGTTTCCTTTTTCCAGGTATTTATGTAAGCAGGGACTCATCACAGTGCCTGTCTCTGAGTTAATGGTAAAAGGAATCTAAATTGTTCTCTCATATGCGGATTTTTGCATGGTAGAGAGCTGAATTCAAATAAGGCTTTCACACCCAAATCATCTGCTTAATTCTCCCAGCAACCAGAAAAGTGGCTCTGACTTTACAGCTATCCTTTCCCAAGACAGCTCTCCCCATATGTAGGTCCTCAGGGTTGTGACATTGATTTCTATATCCCCAATGAATCAGTCAGTTTATGCATTCATTTCTAATAGTATACTTGCTGATAACAAATTTCAGGCACTCAGTAAAACACTTTAGTGTCTTAGCAACAGAAAATATTCCCAGATTGGAAAATGGTCACCAACACCTTCACACCGTTGTCCTTCCACTATCACAGAACAGAATGGTTTTAAAATCAGTTCAGACTTCTGAAATGGCACAAAATCTATTAACTGCTAAGTCAACTTTTGGAATATTTCAATTTTGATTTTTCACCATCTTGCATTTTGCTTTGTTACAACCTTACTCTTTAAATTGTACTTGCATGCCTGTTTTTCAGTAGTGGTCTTTGGGGACTTTGTGGTCTTTCCCAAGAAATGTGCCTTTTGGTCTGTTTTTACAGCCTCCCTCCTGTGGCAATAATAAGATGCATTCTATGAGCAAACTCTTGGGTTTTTATACACTGTGTCTGCAAAAGAATCACCCAAATTTTCTCATCTTTTTTTTCCCCTACATTTTAACAACTCGCTTCAGAGACCTCATGCCCCAATTTTGCTTTCTATCTCACAACAACCAATACTTTGACCTCTTCAGTATATTTGTGTTTCCATGGTGAAGAAAATTTTTCTTGTGGCTTACCTCCTTTGAGTGGTGAGAATTACAGATTTCCTTCTTTTTTGCATATTTTTCTGCTTTGAATTCTTCATTTTCAGAACAAAGATATTTTGAAACCAAAAGATTAATAGATTCCTATAGTTTGAGGATGAATGAAGTGTAGTGTAGTCTGATTTGTAGAAAATTTGACCCAGATAACCTAATCCTGGGTTCAGTATCTTGTATTTTCCTAAAGCATGTCTTCCAGAAAGGTTTGAGATAAAGGATTCACCTCTTCATGTGGTAATCTGCACAAATAATAAATCATTATCTTAAAGCCCTATATCTCATTTGAATTTGTCCAAATTTGACTTCCAGATATTGATTCATATTTAGATTCTGCTGGATTAAAGTACATCAGGTACTTATAATAGAATGCTGTTCTATCTTGTCTTTGACAGACTAAACATATGGAGCTCTTCAAGTCTCTTACTTGATGCTCTTCCTGAACCGAATCATAGAGACTAATAATATTATGCTTAGTGTGATAACGGGGAATTGCCATTTTCATTCATTTTCCTTTGTTTTGGAGAGACAGAAAAGTAGAGTGGGAAGCAGATAGGCAGGACAGGAGATAGTTCCTTATGCAAGTTACACACTAGAATTTGGGGAGATGAAATTAGGACCACACATTTCCCATAGTTCTATAGTTGCTTATATTCCATTATGGAAAAACAGTACGGGTCAGAGGCTACCTAGAACACAATTAATTTCTAACTCGCTGCCTCTGCTGGAGGTTTGATCTTAGCAGGTCGAGAAGCTCACCTGACAGGAACACACTGCAATTCCCTGCATAGTCTTGTCCTATTGTCAGACACAGACATTTCCTTAGCATCATATTTCTATAACTGAAAAAAAGAGACTATGCTCACAAGAAAAATAAAATATTAAAGTAAAAAATCATTCTCTGGGAAGAAGTATGTATCAGAAAGTATAAACCTACCTGGAATAGTATTAAAATTTTACATACCATCTTATACTAATACAGTTTTATTAAAAATAGTACTAAAGTGCTAAATAGTACTAAAGGGCATTATCTCACTTCTGTCTATCTTGGCATATTTGATCTGCTGGGGTATTTTCCTGTGTGTGTTTTTTTTTTAATACATGTTTATGCATAACAGGAGAAAAATATTTTTTATTCCTGGCTCTTTAAAAATTGTATAGAAATCACAAGGACAAGATTCACGCATAGCATATATGCAGTTGCTAAAGATAGGATTGTAAAAGATGGCTCCAATAATAGTGTATTAGGGTGAACAGGACCAAGTTACATTTTAAAATTACAGTATTAAACTTTTAAATAACACATTGCCTCATCTGAAATAGCTGATGTGCGGTTAGTTCTGTGTCCTTGTAGAATTTTAAAGCAAAACCAGAAACGAGCTTGGTGAGCCTAGACAAATACCTTGAAGTGCATGAGATTTTTCCAAGCTGGGCCAGCTTGTTTTTTCTGGGTTGTATAGCAAGTCAGCTGCACCACATGAAATGTATAAATGCATGGAAAATTCCAAATTTTGCCAAGTCTGTTTGATGTGATAATAGATCCCTCTTGACTATTGTGAACACTTCCTATGTCTTGCATTTTCTTAAACTGGGGTTTGACAGTTATTACTATGAGCTCAGTGATTTCAAGCTTGAGAGGTAGAGATCTCTACTCCCATGCACAGACAAAAAGGGTAAGAACAAGTGTATGACTGTTTTTCATCTGCGTAAACTGTAAACAAATAGATGCTTCAGAGAGTAAAGATCTCTTGCTATTATGTAGTGGTGAAGAGCAAAGCGTGAGTAGCTCCCATTTCTGCTAATCGAGTTTCTACTGCTGCACTAGCACAACTCATGCTGAGGGGGCAAACCCAGAAAGAGGTGAACAAGAATCACAGTTTGCCGCCTCAGAGAAAACCATTTCATATCCTCTCCTTTCTCTTCTGCTCCTGCTTCACCTCATCCCCTCTCCCATTGGCATGGCCCTGTCCCTTGTTTCTGCTCTTCAGCCACTGCCAAAGTTAATTCATCTCCTTCACCTAGAAAATAACTACACTTTTCTTTCTCTTTGATGGATTATTTTTCTGCCTGGCCAAAGAACCGCATATGGAGTCTAGTGAACACCAGAGCTGATGCTTACCGTGTTATCATGCTGCACTCTTGGCGTCCTTTTCCATAGGAAGCAGCCCTTGCTCCTGTCCCCTGAGCTCACCAAATAACACAAGAATACCAGTCAAGGAAAAGCATTAATTCCATAGGATGTGGCAAAAGTTATTCTAACACTGTAAGAAAAAAACATGTCTTTTCTCCTGGGAAAGATCCCTAAATAGGGGCTTATGCGGAATGGGAGAACGTGAGAGAACTTGGCCACTCCATGGAGGGTTCTTCACATCAGCTATTAAGTAAAGCGTATTATAACATGATAAGGCAGCTCAGGGGAAGCACATGTGTTTGAGTAAGATGGCTCAGAGTACTTTAGGTGTTAAAAGGACTTGGCTCCCAAGTGGGGAAGAGGTTTCGTACAGGCACTTGTAGATCTTGAGCTCCAAGGAGAAGGAAGCCCTTTAATCTCCTTACTTGTGAAAAAAGGACAAATCTGAACAAGGAAATTTCACATAGGCAAACTGCAGGAAACTATCAGATGACCAGGAAAATCACCATAGGTAGCAATGAGGGCCCCCAGATCTTCCAGCTAGGAAGGGCTTATTTCTAAATAACAGGAATTCCATGCGGACTTCCTCTCTGGTCTCAGGGCACCTCTGGTCTCAGCCTGGCTCGGAGGGACCCTAGAGAGCATGCAAATCTTGAACCTATAGAGAGAAGCAGTAGCATGAAGGGGGCTCTACTAGCTACCACTGACCTAGGCCGTAGAAGGGAAACTTGGACAGGCATCAACAGTGCTTTGGCAGCTGATGCTGAAGAAGCACCTGGAGAACTGAGCTCTCAGATGCAAAACACGACCAATAAAAGGCCTGCAGGGCATTCACGTATGGGAGATGGGAAAGTGCATATGAACAACGTGTGGAAGACACGTTCACCTGCTGGCCACTCGCATGTGCACAGTGGGGAATGAAGTTAACAGCTGCGAAAGATAGGGAAGCAGGTAACATTTTACTTGTTTGTGCAGATGATTGTGTATTTCCAATTCTGTGCAGTGTTGCCTTTCCTTTTCCTTTTAAGGTTTTCCTTGTTTCATGCTCACACATACAAATGGACAAGTGCTGCCTATTCAGTGCACACTAGGAGGAGTGTTTTCCTACTCCAAGTTTCATCATTGAGCAGTAGGGTTTTTTTAGGAGGGCCAGATGCCATCTGGCCATTTATTGTACATGATAGGCAGGTGGAACCTTACCGACATCCTTCATATTTTCAAATTATTTTGCATTACAGATGCAGAGTTTAACAAGAGTTTAGTAGATTCCTTGTTGCTTGCGCTTTTTGATACCAGATCAGACAGTCATCTACCAGGTATAGAGAATTGTGCCCACAGGAAAATAATAGACCAAAGATTCTTGAAAATCCCCTAGCCTATTTTTTTTACTCCCCTTTGCTCACCTCTTCGCTCACCTCTTCAGAGAACAAAACCGAGAGGAAAATGAGATTAACATTAAATTAGGTCCAGCAAAGGTTTGATATAGTGCTTTACAAATATTTCACAACACTGCATGACTGCTAGCTGCTCAGTAAATTTAGAATCAATTTATTATTTCAGGATACTTTTATGTAATGTGTCGTGCATTCTAGTTAAATAAAACCAAGTGCATGTATATGAAACAGGAGAAACCAGACTATTGGCATTCATATATACTTAAGCAGGTTTCTGTATCTATTGACTCTTATGATGAACATCTATTTTTGAAACTTTGGTCTTTTCATTGCCCCAAATGACATGTAGTTCAATTTATCGCCCTGTTCATTAGGAAACATGCAAAATCCCCTCTACGTAGTTTTCATTTTCACCCTTTTCTCTCTCTTTACTAGTGTGGCCCCTTAAGAAAGGCCGAAATCTGAAAAGCAGAAAAACTATAATAACAAATTTTAAAATCTTCATACCAGTCTCTTTAGAAATATTTTGTGTATCTAAAGGCACCCATAATTTGCAATCTACTGGCTTGTGTTCATTTTCATTTCAAAGACTGGCCCCGCTTCCTTTGGCCAGGACTTAAAAAGATGTGGTCTGGGCACAAATTTCCTGCATTAACTATGTTACTGGAACTAACCAAGACATCATGAGTCCTTTACCTCTCCTATTGTTGAAGCTAATATGACACAATGGCATTATTTTCCTTTGTAATGGAGATTACAGTTGTCTTCCACATAAGGTAATTAGAGAAGTCCTTCTCAGAATACCTGTTATCAGTATTGGGTGCAAAAAGACCAAATGACAAATTCATTCCCATGAACATGACTATTAAAGTGAAATGTGTAATGCTCCTTGAATATGACATATGTGTAGTCACTCAACTCAGCAGCTCAAACACTTTCTCCCCAAGCTAGCTCTGCTCTGTTCCAGTTGGCTCCTTCAGGATGGTTCACCAGAAACTTCATTTACAGCACAGAGGTGTGTATGCCTGAACATATTTGCAGACCATGAGGGGATTTTGGCTGGAGAGATTTCTGATTTCTTTTTTTCTCTTATTCTTTCTTTCTTTCTTGCTTGCTTGCTTTCTTGCTTTCTTGCTTTCTTGCTTTCATTCTTTCATTCTTTCATTCTTTCTGTTCTGTATGGAGTTGGCAGCAGTGGCTTTTTTATGGCTTGGTTACAGTGCCAGTTCAGCCTATGACTAGTGCTAGGTGAGTGCTGTGCTAGGCAGAATCACAGAATTACAGAATCACATAATGGCTGGGGTTGGAAGGGACATCTAGAGATCATCTAGTCCAACTTCCCTGCTCCAGCAGGGACACCCAGAGCACGTGGCACAAATCCTGAGTAACCTCTGAGTTTAACCCAGTTTACAAAGAACTGATTTATCCTCTGTGCAGATTTGGCATGTCTGTGAAGGCTGAGAAACGTACAAAACAAAGCATCTGATCAAGGCAGAAGTGCAAGCATGGGTAAGGACTATGTTTGGCAGAAACAGTTTTTTAGCTGTCCTGGAATTCCTGGTTTTCTTTTTAACGGTACAGAAAGTGAGAGAAGAGAATGAAGCCTTTTCTGCTAATGTTAAGTTTAGCTTGTGGATGAAAAGCTGGCCCAGGTTTCAGCTTTCACAGCAGGTTTGAGAAGTCTGTATCCC
Organism: Crypturellus tataupa; assembly: GCA_034781795.1. Taxonomy (NCBI): domain Eukaryota; kingdom Metazoa; phylum Chordata; class Aves; order Tinamiformes; family Tinamidae; genus Crypturellus; species Crypturellus tataupa. The sequence continues at coordinate 1,488,455 of JAWLRI010000379.1, read as the reverse complement.
ATGCTATTAAAAGAGATTGAATCTTGGAAGTTAATCTCAGTTTCACATAAATCTGAATATCTCAGAACTTTAACTCAAGTTATAACAAAAATTTAAAGAGATGTTGGATTCATGGGTATTTCTGTTTATAGAATCTTTTCCAGGCAGATTACATATGGGTTTAAGCTGTTCAACCATTATTTTCATAAGCATTTTTAAAGAGGTTGTCCTTCCCTTGTTCTTTGAGCAATAATTTTAAATGGAGAGAAGTTCCATCTGAGGATATATGGCTCCAGAAACAGAGCACTGCTATTTGAGGGAATTCAGATCTAGATTTTTTTTCTGGCTCATATACAGAATTGGTATCTGGATTCAGATTTCAAGCAATACAAAATTCCTGGTGCCCATATTTATGGTTTGGATTTGGGCTGAAGTTCAATTTTACAGGAGAAATAAGCGAACAGAGTATTACCAAAATCAATTTATGATAGGCCATTATTAACTTCTTTAGTAAATAGAGCCAAAAAAAGGATATAATTTAAACTACCACTACTTTTCCCCTATATTTCTCTGTCCCATTCCAATATTACTCTCTCCTAATCTCTCTAAACTTATAGAAGACTTGAAAAAATAATGTTTGGTAAGCATAGTCATATGCTTTCCATCAATATTTTATTGTGAAACACGGTGAGGAATTGTGTTGCAGGATGAAAAATCTCTCTCTCTAAACACCATTTTCTAATAGACTTTTTTATGTCCCATAAAATGTGCTAATTTTTACTTGTCCTCTGCTGTCAATGAAACAAACTATTATTTCTTTCCACAGAACCAAACTCAAAACAAGACTGTCTGAAATATCAAGAGTAATGATGTACATAGTCCCTTCTGGCCCCAGCATCTATTGAAAAATAATTGGATAAAATGGGGATGCTTACATTTCATCTAGCCTGCCATTGCGAGTAATTCCATGGTGCCTTCTTGGCCAAAGCTCAGCCATTTATGCTCTTGGTGAAAATCTGTTTGGATGGACTTAGTGTAGGAGTATGTCAGATAGCAATATAGTAAGACAAAAGCTATTTGGAATAATATTGCATATGCTGATAAAGCCTTTAACACTTTGTGAGCTACATCCTAATTGCCATTTCGAATTTCTGCTGCAGTGCAAATATTAAATGAAAATGGTGCCAACAATATAATCAAAACTGGCCTGGATGCAAATGGTAATGTTATGGGTAGGGTATTTCAGATAGTGGAAAAGGTCCTTGTGCAGCATGGATTATTATGGTACCATGTAATGTCAGTGGAGCTATGATTTACCCAAAGAACTGCCCTTTGGCTGTTGTCTTGCCACGAGGTCGTTATATGGGCTGTCACCTCTTAGACTGGATTCACAAACCAGGGAAATCAAACGGTCCACTTACCAGTGCTCTTAAAGGGATCGACAATTGCTACAAAATTTTAAAAGGGAAACAATTCATAGAGAAATCAAAATCTAAACCAAGTGTGTGCTTGTTTTTCCTTTGATTTGTTTGTTCTCTGGTGACTCTTTCCTTTTTTTGTTTATTGTTGATGGGTTCTGAAAAGATGTTCTTTTAGATGTTCTTGAACTTCTGATTGATCAAAGGTGAAGGAGCACTGGAAGATGACTGGGAGATGAATTTGCTACATAATTTGGGAGGGAACAAAATCCTTGTGCTGATTTCAGCTGCGTTTTGGGAATGCAAGCTACAATGTGGGAGGGAGGAAGGGAGGGAATTAAAAACAAGGAGAGAGCAAATTATGAAGATTTTACCAAAGCCAGCACTACAGCAGTGATTCCCCAGACCTCTCTACTTCATAATGAAGTGAGAGTGAACTTTAAAAGGAGGAGGTGGCCTTTCCTTCCTACTGTTTTAGAGGTGAAAGCTGAGAACAACAAGTTAAGTGGAACCAGTTCATTGCTTCCTTTTGTCTACTTGAATACACACTTATTTCCTTGGGAATAATTGCATTTGAAATATATATTTTTTTTCGTAGCTCAAAGTTTGTTTATGTTTTTAACAAACTCTATGATAATGGAGAATTACACAGTGCAATGTGCATCTGTCAACCAGTAAATTCTCCCATTAAGGGCTGTGAGGCATGAAGCTTTGCCTGTTCATGCCTAAGTTGTGCATTTATAGGCTGACAGACGCAGGCTGAGGTGTGTGCTACTGCTTATTAGGGCAATTTGAAAAGGTTCTGTCTTGATTTTCTTACGGTAGTGGTGAAACCCCTGAAAGGGAATCAGGAGGAGGGGAAAGGAAAAGTGTAGTTCAGAGTGAAGCACTCTGAGACAACTCATGACTTCATATGAGCAGGTCACACTATGAGTCATTATTTTGGGCAGGAATACAGCAAAAGTGATGTGGTGGTGTAAGCTCTAGACTCTCCTCCAACACACACAAGTGAACTTGCGTCTCTACCACAATAAATGAACACATAAAATATAGAACACATGCATAAAAATGTAAACCCCATGGATTCAGCTGACTAATGCAACAACTGCAAGGTTCTCATGTCAATTTATGGTGCTACTCATCTTGCTCGTGAATTCAAAGGATCTTCCTGTTCCAATAAGAAGGAACTCACTTTTAACATAGAAGAGTCCCGTGTCCTATGTGACTTTAAATGCTTCATGAGTACTGTTTCTTGGTCATATGCTGGATGTTCTGCCTTCCCTTCATCAAGCATCCCTTAGCTTTAAAAATGCTTCCTGCAAAATGCTTTTCTTCCCTCCAAGTGGTCTATGCACACACCTCACCTTTCAAATACTAGTCTCTTAGGTTGTCCTGCATGGGATGCCTGCCATCTCCCTGAGATCTCCTGAGAAATAGGATTTCTGAAGGATGTGAGGGAGTCATGATGGTATTTGTATTGGTGGGCAGAAGAGCTTTATCAGAACAGGGCAGCTCTCACCAACAGTGCTTATATGTGGTGCTGAAGAGACCTCAGTGGAGCTCCAGTTCTTAGAATGCAGGATGTAGGAATAGGTGTAAAGGTAACTGTCAGGTAGCTGAAGTTGCTGGTTAGTTTTCAGGAAGGTTGCAAGAAAAAGGGGTGGTATCTCTTGGCATGGAATGAATAAGGAAACTGGAAAATGTTATTTTTCAGTGGGGAGAACTCACAACAATGACAATGTAATAACAAAACCTCTAAGATGAATCCTGGTGAAGTTCCGTTTTGCTTTTTGCAAAACTGGAGAGAACTGATCATACAAAAACAAGTGCTTGTTGAGGTTGCTGCTGTACAGAACTGGCGTGTGGTGTTTTTCTATCAGCCTCTCTTAACTGTCATCAGAGTGCAATTTCTCTAGAGTCACTGTGGGATGCAACAGATTTCTTGGAAAAGAAGGCTGTGTTGACACCCACAGGCTAGTAATGTTTTCACAAGAAGGAACATGACTTTACATTTGACTCTCTTGAAAAGAGATTAGCAACACTATGATTTATGAGAATTGCCAGGGTTTGGGTTTTTTTTCCCCCTCTCTGAATCTAAGCTCCAGCAGGTAGGTGTTAAGTGAGTGAAGCATTTCTGGCAAGATTTATATGCCCATACAGTAGAATGGGAGTGAAATCTGACAGTCTAAAGGAGAGCAACTGACAAATAGAGGGGGCGGAAAAAGGCAGATTGACTTGGATTTTTTCTTTCTTTTTCCTCTGCAGTCAAAACCTTTTGAGACTTTTCACTCTTGGGTTGAAAATTACATCTGCACAGACATTCCCCTTCTCTGTCCTTTTGTTCTAGTGGTTGACATGAGTCCACAGCATGCATGTGGATAGCAGGCATGGCCAAGTTTAACATTTCCTGAAAGAATGTCTCTTCCAGAAAGAGATAACAAGAATTTCCCTTAGAAACAAGATTCCTTCAATGATAAAGCTCTCTCAGAAGAAAGATATCCTTTCTCATTACGGAATCTCACAGCTGAGTAAGCAGTGTTAGGAAAAAGCGTGTCCTCATACGGCAGAGTATTTCCAGTCTAAATAACAGACTAAGATATTGCCCTCCAAACAGAAGTAAAACAAGCTTGGTTGCTTTGACCTAATGTGCGTCTACAGACGTGTTGCACAGCACACCCTTGCTCTTGTAGGACCATGGTAGTAGGCACTTCCAGGGCTTTCTGACTGGTAGCTGGGAGGCAACCTGTAGCTTGCTAGATGCCCAGCAAAAGCTAAGGAATGAGACCCAGCAGTTGGTGAGTAATAAATTGCAAAATCAAAATGGGTGGGAATATTTGCATTAGTCCCATGATTCCCACCGAGCTATAATGTAGAAACACAAAACAAGCATATCCTTCAGCTGACAAATGATATTCTACTTACTGCCCTAAGGTATATTTTCAAAGGGGCAGAAATACAGATACAGTGTAAATTATACATTTTAAGATATTGGAATTTGATTTTAAGTAAATGTCTCAAGGGACATCTGAAAAACATTCATACTTAGCCACTGGATCAGGAAAAAAAAATGCCATTCTTGCCAATTGAGTCTCCTCTTCAAGCAGTGAAAAAAACATAGACAGATGGGTAATGAACCAATTTCTTTCTGTAGGAAATGAAAATGGGCAGCTGTGCCCTTTCTCTTAACAGCTATGGAATGACCAACATCCATGGAAACCTATTGACTCATTCCTAAGAAATTTATTAAATATATGACTATATGAATATATATGAATATGACTATATTCATATATATGAATATATGAAACTTTGTGATTGAAGTGGCATCAATTCTGACAAAGGTGCATCACCAAGGAATTTCCTACTAACTCTAAGAAAAAAACTGCACACTGGCTACTGCTTGCTTCAGGCAGTAAGACAAAAAGTATGGTCTACTGCTTTGGACAGTAGCATTGGCAAACACAGTAACTATAGCTGGTCTCAAATCTTTTGAATTTTCCTGTTTTGTGAAATTTTTCAGCATTTAAAAAATATCCCGCTGCTGTGTGGGAAGAACCTGGTGTCTTTCAAATTTAGTCAGGAAACCAAGACAGACCATGTTTCCTGAACCTACGCACAAAGGTCAACTGAAGAAGTTGTCAGGATCAGGTGTTTGCATCACTGACCAATCAGTTTATCTAAAAGCAACATCCATGACAGGTCATGAACTGGCTCCATCCTAAAATATCATGGAAACAGATTCAGATCCCTGTTTTGCAAAAAAAAGCCTAATTCTTCTGTGATCTAACAACTAATGTTTTGACTAACATGAGCTATTCTCTTATTTTGCTTTTAACCAGAAATTCTACCCTGGATGCAAGCAATCTTTCTAATGAAAGTCTAAGCAAAACTGGTGTGTTTCTAAAAGAGATGTATGTTTTGACAAATCAACATCTTCCAACAAAATAAATAAAAAAAAAAGTATCACTGGAAAATTCCCAGCTAGCTGTACTGATGAGTAAAGTTTTGCTTTACAGATGGAGTTAATAATAGTTCATAAGCTAAAGTGAAAAGGATTTTGGGTGAGCTTCCCAAAGAGGAAGTGAGTCAGTGTCTCGGCAGGAAAGTGTTCCAGATAGGCAGGGTTGGAAAAGTTACAAAACAACCCCCAACTGTGTGGAGTCACAGGGAGTGGACAAGGGATTATTGCATCCCAGATTGAAGAAAGCCTCTAATTAGTAGGGGATTTAGCATGCCCCTCAGCCAATATATCTTAAGGTATGGTCTTCTCATCTAAACTAAGAGCAATTACACTGAGTCATCACAGGGAAGGCGTAATAGCTAAGGAAGAAGCAGGTGTAGTTGGGTGGGTGATTCAGTGGATGGTGTTATTCCTACTGAGTCAATGCCGAACCAGTTTGTAAGCAGGAAGCTGGGGACACTGTGTGGCTAGAAGTTCTGCTTTCCAAATTCAGTGGCATGTGAGGAATCTGTAGTTCCCTTAGTATGTTTTCCACAGAGTTAGCTACCTTTAGTTGTTTGTGCACAACATTTTCAAAAAGGAAACACAGAGAGGATTTTTCAAAGGTCAGTTTCAATGAGGTTTATAATCCTGAAGGTCCAGGTCATTTCTGAATAGGGACTGGCTGGCCTATGCTATGGAGGTATTTTTGAAAAACTGCAGGATTTTTGTAATTCTCTTCAAAACCTTCTCCATAGTTGCAGGAGCATCTCTAGGTTGGGCCATTACATGAAAGCTGTTGTGATCAAGACCTACATATGACTGCATTCTCCAGGACACCAAAAATGATGATGGCATTCAGCAGATTTGTTTAAATGACAATACAAGCAAATTCTCCATGGCCACTGTGTCCTTTGACATTCCAGCGTTGTCTTCTGGGAGAAATATGTACCTGCTGCATCTGATCTGGCTTTCTTAATTCATTGCAAAAATAAGAAAAAATGTACAGAACATATCCTGCAACAAAATTATGTGATTACAAGGACAATCTTGCTTGCTGTTTGCTGTTCCAAAGCTCTTCTTGCTCATTCTCTCTGTATATATGTATATACACATGAACAAGTGAAAAATGTATACAGCATATCACAGAGGGCATCATTACCTTTTAACCTGTGGTTTTACCATTTGGGTAGCTCTTTTCTCAAGGTCTTATCAGAACCTGGAAAAGTACATTACTCTTTTGGAAGTTAGTTTGCTTTTCCTTCCACTCTTCAGTAATTCAACACTTATAGCCTCTTCTTTTCTTTTTATTAAATCACTTTCTCACTTGGTATCTTACAATGTTATAGTGTTTTTCTTCCAAACAAGAGGAAAAATGATAATATTGTTTTTAAGTAAGTTATGCAAAAGGACTCACAGCTCTGGTCCTTGAGTGCTGGAGAGGCTAGCAGATACTTATGCATATCTTTGCAATATGAGTAAATAGACATAAGACTGGGATTGGCAAAGGTAGTTTTCCACATTTATGGTGCATTTGGTGCACTTTCTGAGGATATCACGCTTTCTGGGGACTCACACTTCACGTTGAATAGGTAACCACTTCAAACAGAGTTAAACTAGATGGCTTTCCTTAACTCGTGCTTGACATTTCCACTTACTGTTTTTCACATGTTTTATTGATGTTTTATTGCTCTTGGGCTTTATCTGTCAAGCTTTTCATTCATTTCTCCTCTGATGCCTCTTCTCCCTTCACTAAGGGCCTGAGTGGCCACATTAGCTTTGTGGAGTAAGATTCAGAGAACAGATTGCAGATGGTAGAGCTTAATTTTTGAAGTACTTTGACATGCACATTTTTTTTTTCCTAAGTCGCTATTTTTATTATTAAAGGATTTAATTTTGTTTTGACTAAGAACAAAATCATCAGAACTATGTTATTTGAGGAAAGTTCTCAGTGCAAGATTAGAGGGGAAAATTTTATATTATGTTTCATTTAAAAGGTATATAGTTTTTTTTTAAAAAAAAAACATAGTTTTTAAAGTTGAAATACTATATACATCAAAATGTAAGCACTAACCTGAATGAAATTATCTCACCACCTTTTTGCATTAGCTTTGTAGAGCTGATTTCTTTGTCATAGAGAAAAATTGTGTCAGAGCCTGAAACTGAAATAATTCCTCTTGAATGCTTAGCTGATGCTTTAGCAATGGCACCATCATTGAACCTAATTCACAAGAAGAAGCAGCCACATCTGAGAATAACTGAGTCCCTATGGGATAAATATATGTATTATGAGTACAGTTAGAGAGGAGAGAGTATCAGGATCTAGAGTATCCCCAGTGTGGCCTCTACCTCTTGCTTCATGATTTCATTTTTTCTTTTTAAAATAAGGATATGACCACATTTTTAGAGAAGAGGGAGAAAAAATGAAACAAAGCCCAGCATGTCTTTTAGGAATTAATTTCAGTTATGTCTTCCCAATCTCTTTAATGGAAAAGATTTTGAGATGGAAGTTGAAACTCTGGATGGAATGGCAACTCTTTAACACTGTGAGTTCTTATCAAACAAGTTTGGAGTTGAATGACATGGCTTGAATTCCTCTTAATCATTATTCACAGAATAAAGTGAAAAGTAACAGCATTTATCGATTACTTTTTTTCCTCATCCACAGTGAAGGTTTTCCACAGTAAAAACAATAAATACAATCTTTGCTTTTAGAAAGCTGTTCCATTGTAAAAGTATCAAAAGTATTCCAGACCTGTTTCCTAGTAATAGTGTGAGAGTTAGCAGCTGTGCAAAAAACAGTGAAAATTCAGTCCCAATTCCTTTACTCTATGGATCTGGCATAGAACAGAGCTGTGGTTGTGAACCATTCAGGAAAATAAATTCTAATAATTTCTAATATTCTAATAATCCTGTAGAAACCTCCAGATCTTCTGTTTTTCCTTCAATATTAATTTTTGTATTTATCTTTTTAATATAGGTCAAGAATGAAAATATTCAGGAAAAAAAAAAAGAACTCTTCATTATTATCTTATACTATATTCCAGTCAACCAGACTTGACAATCTACTTTTTTATTTCTTAGCTTAAGAGTCTCCTGAATCACTGAAAATAATCCTGGCAAGGTCAGAAAGAAGCTAATGAGGCACTGATGAGTAACAACAACAACAAAATACAAAAGAAGTAGGCTGATCATCACTGTAGTTTTTATTTCGAATCACAATGAAGTGAACAGTAAATAATAACCTTATGAACAATCATAGTCTGTAGCAAAACATTATAGAAATTCTCCTTCACCACAATATTAACAGCAAGGAGCAGCTTTGGGTTTTGTGTTTGTAATGTCCTGCAAAGTGCAGCCCTGACCCTAAACTGCAGCTCCTTCGTGCTCTCACGCAAGGTACATACAAAAAAATGTCTTCTAAATGGACAACTGTGTCAGGACCATTGAGAAAGAGATGTCCCCAAGGGTGGGCTCTCTCCCTTCTTCCCATCCCCAGAGCTTTGCTCCTTAACCTTTTCCTTTGACCTGGATTCCTTGTAGAGGCTCAGATAAACAGCTCATATTTCCCAAGGCCTAAAGCAGCTCCTTGTGGGCAGTAGGGGAAGTTCAGCTACGGATTTCTAGAAAAGAGGTTTAGCCCTTGAGATCACATCAGTAATAGACACCCCTGTTTTGGATACCCTGCTTGAAGACCTCTTCAGAAGTGCTGGGTCTAGGTCAGGTGGTCTCTTCAAAATGAATGTGACAACCTGGAGAGTGTTCAGGGAGGATGCACAAAAACACTTGGACATGTGGAAAATAGCTTCACAAAGACAGATTTTGAAGGTTCATTTGTTCTGCTTCTTGATGAAATCAGCAGATGGCTCAGCCATAGTTTATTGGCTCTTTTAAAAAGGAAAGGTATTTGGTATTAAAAGGTTTTGTAAGTAAGACTGTATTTTTTCCTCAAGGAACATTTTTTCTTTCGCGAGAAGCTATTTGGCTCAGGAGAGTTCATTTACACAAGAGAGAACAGTAATTCCCTTAGGGGTATTAAGGGAGTGAGTGGATCAAATCCTGCAGATCATGTTGTGCAGAAGGTTACAGCAGGTGATCTTGACGGCAGCTCCTAGCCTTGAAACTTGACTGTTACGATGGGATTTCAGAGGTGGTTATAAAATCCTACCTCAGCATTCACTAAGAGTGTCTGGAACAAGTGCCAGGCTGTCCCATGAATTCAAATTTGTCCAAAAAAAGTTAAAGTGAGCATGAAGGCAAATGACAATGTAGCAGAACATGGGAGGGCTGGCTGCTGATATGTCACAGATATTTAATATCTTTGCAAGTGATTGTGAACCAAAGATAAACAACACAATCACAGTGTGCCACACTCAGAGAGGAGAAGGCAAATATCACTGCAAAATAACATGTCATCTGATGGCAGAAAATAGCCCTCTTGTACTGCTTTCAAAGGTTATTCTCAAAACTTGCAGTCAGAATGTTATCAAGAATTTGAGGGTCAAGCCATGTTGTTCTAAAACTATTTTTGAGGTGGAGATGGAGGAACTTTTTGAAGATTTGTATAGATTTTTGAAGATTTGTATAGAATGTAGTCACTTTTGGTAGGAGAGGGATAAGAATGGTGAGTCAAAAGATCTTTCCCTGTCTAATGTCTCTAAAATATAACAATCAAGTTTTAAAAAAAAAGGTTGTTAGGCAAGGAGTATCCAATAAATATAAAAATACATCAAAATCAATACTTTTACAGGAGCTGTACCTCTCTTCTCTGTGCAATTTTCAGGTATAACTCATATGCTGAGAAACACTGATTTCACAGTGTCCCCTAGGTGGAAGGAACTCAGAAGGACAGACCTGTCAGCCAGACGCTTCCCTCACCCCTGTGCTACCTGCTGGCTACTTGCTGAATGTTGTATGGGTACTGCTCATTAGTGCTAGATCACCACTACACGCCTGCACCAAAATGCCTGTCTTTAAATGAACTGCTTCCCATAGATTGCCAGTGGCCTATGTTACTGACTACTGCTGCTTCCAGGCCTTTAATGAATGGAAAATGAAAACATAGGCGCTAAAATATAATAATAATTTAAAATGAAGTCTCAGAATACCTTACAAAGTATTTCCCATGACTGCCATAATTAAGAAATTTCCACTTTGCAACCTGAAGATACCTGAAAGCTTGGAAACCTGAAAATATTTGATTTGAAAACAGTTTCGAACAGCAAAATTACCCTCAATTTCAGTCAGCTCTACAGAGCAACAACACGGGGTCGCAAGGGGAAAGAAGAGGTGTTACCCATGAGAAGGGAGGCTGACCTTATGCTTTTCTCTTTCTCTCACATTCTCTCATTTAGATCTGAGGATTTTTGCAAGTGAAGGACAGGCAGATCTTCATTGCAATTTCCCAGCCCACTCTCCCACCTCTTTTGCTCTGTATTCATTAATCCACACACTCCCTGATGACCTCACATTGTAGAACTGCTCCCTCATCTCAGCAGAAGAGTCAGCATTCAGGATCTTATCAGTTTGTTTCCAGGAGAATGCTGGCTTGATGCAGATATTCAGGGACAAATGTTTATTTGGGGTGATCCTGTTTATTTATCCTGTGTTGTTTTTCTTTCAGGACGTAGTCGGAACAAACAAGTTAATTTCCTTGTTGGTTGGACTCTTCAGTGAAATTCTCTGCCCAAAAGAATTTTGGTTCCTGGTTTCCTCCCAGGCACACACTTTTCTTTCTCTCTCTCTCTTTTCTTTTTGTATGCTTGCACCTTCTTTCCTCTCACTGACTGGTTTTTAATAGAGCTACAGCCAGAGTGCCCCAATGTTTCGCCTTGCGACTCCTCCCTGAGGGAATCCCTATGGCCACGTTTCAAAACTTGTGGCCATTGGCTTGGATTGTGGTTTCTGTTGTTTCAGCTATCAGGGGAGAGGTGTGGTGCACAAACAAAAAAAAAGGAAAATTGTTTTTTTTCTTACCTTGGAGGCGCTCAGTCTGCCTTTTCCCAGCTCTTTGATGTAAGCAGTTATTACCAGCCTGTCTTATGAGGGCGCATACACATTGCCTAATCTTTACCTAACTTCTATATACTTTTCAGATACAAAGACCATTGGTCAAAATGTTAAGAATGTCCTATAACCACAGAAAATTATTATTTTATTTTATACTAGACAGTTTCAGATAGATATACTAGATCTGTCTGAGCTAGTATATATCCATCTGACTAGATACACTAGACAGTTTTAGATAGAGGCAGGTATACACATAGGCAAAGAAAAAGGCTAACTTGTTTTTTTTTTTTATATAAGCTGTAGAATATTCAATAACCAAAGGAAAATAAAGAATAGCAAAATAAAAGTTGCAATTAAAAATAATATTGTGAGAAAAAAAAATCATCCTGACCTGACACTGGAAAAAGCCTGATATTTGTATGGTGTATTCTGGTAAAGTTCTGTGCCATCTCCAGGTTATTCTAATTTTAAGAGGGCAGTTGCAGTAAGCAGTACTTAGTGTAGTACTTACTGCAGTAAACTGTATTGCTAAATGATTTTTTGCAGGATAGAAAGTTCACAGATTATGACTTCAGCTGCTTTTCGTTGTGTGAATATGAGGAGTGGAGGAACTATCACCAAGCAGTGGTTGCACTAGTATTGGAAGAACCAGCTGCCCTGCTGCAGCTAAAGCACTTACTTTCACTGCTGAGTAGTCCCTGCAGCAGTGCCAAGCTGACAGCATGTGTCAGATGCGGCTCTATATGTGTGGCCTGGCTAGAGCACTTCTGCATAGCGGCACTGGGAACGACTCCTAGAAAAAGTGTTATGTGTGTGGATGAGTGGCTGCTACCAACTTTCAAAGGAGTCTTGACTTAAGGGCAGTCATGACTCAAGACTTTAGAGAATGGATCAGGCTGTAGACAGGGAGAGAAAATAACAAAATAAAAGCTGAGACTTAGGGAGAAAAATGCAAAGCAGAATTTTTCAAAAACACTGTTTTACCCTGCCTTTGTTAGAAATTCAAACAAATACCCACCAGCTGAAAAAGTATATTGAATAATTGTACTTCAGATACTGTGCCAACAAAACACACATGGGCTGTGGTGATAAAAGGTTTTCTCCCAGTGGAACAAATCACTTATCAGACTATGATACAAAGTAAGGAAACATTTCAATTCAAGTGAACTTTAGCTTCACAATAGCTGCAATGAGAGAACGCTGACTTTCAGCTGCCTTATTTGGAGGAGAACTCTCCAGACCTACCCACAGCCTCTACTTATCTGCTATTGTGTAATTTTTAATGTCATATTTGCTTATACGTGCCCACTAATGAGCATGTTCCACCAGAGACATACGCAACTACTATTTTGCAGCCTCATGTTTCCTTCAAAACTTCTGCTCCCTCTTTTCTCAGCCACTTTGTTTCTCACTTTTTTCCTATCTTGACCATTTCCTCTTTTTCATTAATTTTCTTATTACTTCTTTCTTTTGTCTCTTTCTTTCCTTTCTCTTCTTTCATATTCAGAGTCTGACACACTGCCTGTGCATTGTCATTTTCTCTTTCAGTTCCCTTTTCCTCTTTGGTAATTTTTCATGAAACACTTGAGAAAGAAGACATGATTTTTGAAAACCGTTTTTCTTTTACCCTGAGATGTCTGTTCTTCTGTGTCTGCTTTTTCCACTCTAGGAGACTTGCATTTTTCCTGAGAGAGGTGGTCAGAGCCCCAAGGATACCATGAGCTAAGTTTTCAGGCACTGCAATAGACACTAAGTGTGTAATGTAGAGAAGGGGCAGGCAAAGACATCTATATTTTTCATTATACTAATATGAAAATGCTAAGATTTCTCTAAGTAAAACAATTATGCTGATTTGAAAGGCATGACAGAAAGGAACTTGCAACTTGTAACACAGGGGAAAAGTGGACCACGTATGACACTACGGAGGGTTAGAGAAGGGGAAGATAAACATTCTTATTACATCTGAATCCTACTATCATTCCTCCTGCACCAACAGCGAGGTTGGGCAGATGGTGCTGCCCACTCCTTCGCAGCACCACTGCCTGCTTTCCTGCTCGCGGACTCACCTCTTCTTGTGGCTTGTTCAGTGTGCGAGCAAGGAAGCCTACAGAAGAGGACACCTCCTTGCCCTCGGTGGAGGAAGCACAGCAGAGCTCCTCACCTGGCTCCACCAGCAGCCTTTGAGAACCTGAGAATCTGGAGGCCACCAGCAGAAGTGCAGAGTGCACCCCACACGCGGCCCATCACAGGAGCCAGGCTCTGACACTGGCCACGCACTGCAGATGTCCCACGGCCACCTCTCCCTGCTCAAGGACCAGAAGGGCTGGGAAGAGATGGATAAGCCTTGTCGTGAGCCAGTCCTGGCCTGGAAAGCCCCTCAGCGTGTCTTCAGGGAACTCAGCACCAGCTGAGCTCTTTTACTCTCCATTCTGTTTTGTTGTGAGGAGCTTGTTGCATTTATTCACAATGCACTATTCCCAGAACTGTATCTAGCAACTGTTTCTGTCAGTTGCTGATGACACATTTTTTTTTCTACAGCACAGAGAGTCCTAAAATATTCATATTTAATTATTCTACGAGAGAACAAGCTAGAAAAACAACCCCTGCCAATAACAGCAGGTGATACCACATTGGCATTATCTAGAGCCATTCTTAATTTTAGTCCGATTTAGTTTGTTTTACAAATCCTCCAGAAATGAAGGGAATCTTCAAACTCTACTTGTGGAGAACATATTTTGGACATTTAACATGTGTTTGATAGCCATCCATGATTAAATAGGAGCTAAAGTGATCCCAAATGCATCATCAGATACTCACAGTAAAAATAGACTCGGGACCCTAACTAGGCTAAGTCAAGACTACTTCAGTTTTCTTCTTTCCTCTCCTTAGCAAAGACAGGGAGTGATAAGGTACCAGGTCACTCCTCCTTGTAAGGTACCAGGTCACTCCTCCTTGTTGGAGCCAGAAATTAGTGCTACCCATGACCTTTTGTTACTTTGACACGCTATCATATATGCTTTAAGAAATGCAAGGCAGAAAAAAATCATGTCCTGTAACATGATGTAAAGTCACTTAATTATTTTTAAAACATTCTTTGGGAATGACTGGATTGCTGCTCAAGGTGGGGCATATATGTGTGAGTAAAGGTTTGCACTTCACCAAAAAAGGCTCCCGGGTGTCCCAGGGCTGTTACAGCAGGCTGTTTCCTGGGCTGGCCTCTGAGCTCTGGGCACTGGGAGATCTTGGATGCTTTCCAACCTGGATGCTGCCAACTTTCAGACAAGCATGGGTAATTCTCAGGCTCACCCGGTCCTACCTGAAGCTTCTGTTCCTCTGACAGCACGGTGCTTTCCTCTGGCTATTCACTGAATATCCAAGGGCAGTTCCAGTCCTGCCACTGCAAAAATACAGGCTCCTGCGAGTGAGGGACAGTGAGAGCATACTCCACCTTGAAAACAAAACAAAACAAAACAAAACAACACAACAAATCTCATAGTTTTTCTTCTACTACAAAATAAAAGCCAAATCATAGCAAAAACTCCACTACACGTGGATGAAACCCTCTGTTTTTGAGAAGCTACTTTTCTGATGAAAAAGTTCCACAGGAACTTAAGGAAAAAATTCTTAACAGTGAGGGTGACAGAGCACTGGAACGGGCTGCCCAGAGAGGATGTGGAGTCTCCTTCTCTGGAGATCTTCAAGACCCGCTTGGATGCAGCCCTGTGCCATGTGCTCTAGGTGGCCCTGC
>JAWLRI010000379.1:1437353-1473261 GCA_034781795.1 Crypturellus tataupa | reverse complement strand
GCAGGGGGGTTGGACTAGATGACCTCTAGAGGTCCCTTCCAACCTTAGGCATTCTGTGATTCTATGATTCTATGATGAGAAATGTGTTAATATGGAAAATTTCCACATAAATCTGCAATAGGTAGGCCCAAAAGAGCAGCACAGAATCATTTATCAATAAATGGAGGAAAAAGGAAGATTTGGAGTCAAAACTTCAAATTAGGATCTACCATGCCCCTTTGCCTTCTACATGATGTATCCATCATTGCTTCCCATCTCCTAATCGAACCTGCTCTAGCACTCCCCTTAGCTATAACATAGGGACTGCAGTCCATGTAGATGTAGTCCCTTTCCTTCCCCTCCCTTCTCAAGCCCCTAACACCATTTAAACCCCACCCCAGCATCCAGCCCCCAAATCACATGTTTTGTAGACCAAAATACACCCCATATTTAACCTGCTGGAATGAAGGAAGAAAAGAGTTGCAGGATGAGCTTTGTGCAAAAGACCAGGCACAAATAGAGATCAGAGGATAAAGCCTTTAGCATCTGAAAGAGGCTCAAATATTATTCTAATTGAGTATATAAATATCCACTGGAATGTAGGAAGTTCTAACTCAACTGTACAGTGGCTAAAGATTAAAAGTGCATTGTGGTAGCTCTTTTCATTCGTTATTACTTTTTACTCTAAAAGTAGCATTCTCTCTGAGAACTGGATCCAAAGACCACTGAAGCTAACAGGAAAAATCCCTTAGGCTGCCACAGCTGGAATTTTAGAAATCCTAACATTTATGATTTTTAATTTAAAAGGAGAAAAAGCTCTTAGCTTATTATCTTAGCTTATTATTAGGTTAGCTTATCTTTTTTTCCTCCTTACCAATGACATTTGTGTTACTATTGGCTTTTAAACTGAGCTATAACCTTAAATAACAGCTATAGAGCTGTAAGGAAGTTGCCCTGATTTTAGAGATACAAATACTCTGTTCTCCCTCAAAATATCAGTTAAATAAGATGCCTGACTTGCAAACCTTTTCAAACCAACTTTGTTTCCTCTCTTCAGCACCTCCTCCAAAGTCTAGTCCTGAGTAAGTTTTATCTCTTTCTTCATTGCAAAAAGTCTGAGCAGGGTGGTGAGAACAGAGATACGTTGTCAGCTGTGCTTGATGGAAGAGTGCATGGTCCTGCTGAGGGAAAGGTCTTCCAGGTGTGCTCAGTCAAGAGGCTGCATTTACTTTCTAGCTGACCCAACAGCAGCACATAGGTCTCACAGAGCTTCTGCAACATGAAAATTTACTCCTGGTGCTGGTTGCAAATACTTGCATCTGGATTTCTCCTCTGCTGTGTTTGTCAACACTAATAAAGGTCAGTGTTTTTCCTTTGTGAGGGAAAAAAAAAGTCATCTAGCTTTCTAGCAGCACAAAAGCTGAAAGGAGGAAAGCAAACAGAAGTCTTGGCAAGTTGTAGATCCTTCAGGTTCCAAGAACCTTTAACCTATTAAAATGAAAATGTTGCTTTTTCTGCCCTCCAGATACTTCAGTCATTCACTTCGGTATAGATCTTTCCAAGGAACACACAGAAAGCTGCATCTTGCTGTCAAGGGAGGGTATTAGTAGAGCTTCCCCAAACCTGTCTGTTTATCTCTTTTCTAGCAGATGTTGCAGAGGGAAAGCAAGAATCTAATAAAGCAGAAGGAAAAGTGATAACGATCAACTCTGATTTCCTCTTACCAGTCCCAGAATTTCGTTTATGACTTTTACTCTATGCTGTAAGTCCAAATCCAATGACATACCATTTCAGGAGGACCTTTTTTTAATTTTTGTTGTCTAGTTCTGTATTTAAAGACTCAAGGAAATGTAATGTCAAGATTGTGTATCTTCAGAATAAAACAAAACAACAATGAAGATTGAGTCCTATTATAGTGCTGCTGGAATGAGAAGCTGGGTACCTATCAGCGTTACACTATGGAAATCTGGAATAAGAGTGCATGAAATCTGATTTTTACCCACTACATGGATATTTTGCTGTCAGAAACCTGCCCCCAGTATTACCGCTTTTGCGCTGTTTTGCCCAAATATAGCTCCCCTATGTCTTTAGACTAGAAAATGAATACGTCCAAACTGCTTGATTCTGGAAGCATGAAGCAGCAGACGTTTACAGCTGTATTTATCATTTCAAGCAAGTCATTCCAGGCTGTTTTCTGAAACTATGATTGAAAGTCATTTTGAAAACGTAAAACACTAAAATAAAAGAAATATTGAGACATAACTATCTCTAGGTTCTCCATTTTGTTTAGGAAGATTGGAATATTTGACAAAAATAACAAGGATGTTTACTCAGAGTAGTTTTAAATCAAAATTCTTGTTTTCCTCAACTAATGGAGAAAAACGTTGTCAAATAACACATTTTAGGGTTAAAATAGCAAAGGGTGTTACTCATGCCCACTGTTAAATACAAGTGAATACAGAAATAACTCAGCAATGGTTTGAATTGGCATTGGATTTTTAAATCTGGTGGTTCTGATTTTAATTTAACATATCCTGTGGTGCAGTGTGTGAAATATGTACTTAACCCAGATTGTTGTGAGATGAAAGCACACTTGTGTTTATTTTACATTATTTGCTGTAGTTTGTTGAAAGCCAACATTCCTGGGCAGTGAATGCAGTAGGGATGAATCATTTGAACTAGGTGAGGGGTTAGCAGCTGGAAGAAAATGAAAGTTAAATGGCTATATTAAATTTGAGTAAAATGAGTTAAAAATGTAGCACTAGGGAAAACAATATCTTCATTCTGAGATAGGGAATTACGGTGTTTTTTTCCGGTTATCCACCATTATTTTTAATGCCAGGAATGACTACCTCTAACTGACACCACACGTTTTCTACCTTGCGCTGCAGAACTGAGGTGCTGACACAAAGTTAAATACAAATTACTGCTAAAGCTGTAGAGGACACCTGCAATCACAGTATAGCACCAAATGATTTACTATTCATATCACCATAGTCGGCAGGAATCGTAATGAGGCACCAGGACAGCACCAGGTTAAGCACTGAATGGCTGAGGGGAAAAAAAGTCCCTGCCCCAGAGTGTTTAGCACCTAAGTAGATCCAAAGGAAAATGATAGAGTAGGCAAAAAAAGGGGGAAGTACAAGGAAAGGATGAGGCAATAGGCTGGTAGATCAGATACAAGCTCGGGTCATGGGGAGCCCATGTTAAAATGTTACAAGGGCATCCACAAGGCTTTTAATGAGAATTATGGCAGGAGAGAGCAGAGCAGCCTTGCGAGTGTTTGTGGTGCACCCTTCCCATGCCGGAGCAGCCGTGGTGGTGAATGGGCAAAAATGCTTCCCTGAAACTCATCAAGTGAGCAGCAGAGGCTCCTGTCAAGACCTAGCTGGCGATAAAGAATTTATCTGGTTGGTAAATGGTGCACGGGCACAGAAGGGCCTGGAGAGCAGAGGGAAGTTGCCTCTATCTCACGCAGCAGGAGCTGGTGCAGGAGTGCAGGGACTGCAGTGCCAAAGCTACCCGTAAGGAAAGGACATCAGCAGCAGTGTTTGAGCTGGGTACAACTGGGATGAGACTCTGTTTGTCAAGGCCAGAAAGAAAAGGAGGTGGGAGTAGCTGGGATTCGAAATGCCAAGAGCCTGCACAGGAATTCCAGCTGTAAGGAGATAAAAGGCCAGAGTGTAAAGATGGTATTCAGAGAGAGAGAGAGAGAAAAAAAAATCAGAGATGTGAGAAGTGTGAGCAAAGGTGACTCCCAGGGATGCCTGTGGGGCAGGCAGTGCCCCAGGCTCTGGCTGGCACGTCCCGGGCCGCTGGACGGAGCAGCCTTCCTTCCCGCCACATGGAGCCGAAGCAGGATGGCATCAGAGCGACAGCCTCCATGAGGATAGATGGGGTAGGGAGAATCACCAGTCAGAGAGAAGAAATTTGAGTCTGTGGTCCCAGGTAAGGTATTTCAGAGATAAAATGAAATGGAGGAGGAAGGGGAGAGAAGCAGCTGCTGGAGCCCCCAGGGACACTGGGCGGGAGACCGGTAGCACCCGCATAAGGAGGGCTCGAGCCAGCAGGGCTGACAGCAGAGCAAGGACAAGGGCCTCGCAGGTGCGTGGCCGGCCAGGGAGCCCATCCTCTCCTCTGGGCTGGCAACTGCCTCTTGCAATTCCCCAGGCTGGTGCGCAGAGGTTTCCTGCCCTTCCTTCCTCTCTCTGCTCTCCCTGCGCGGGGGGGAAGGTGGCCTGGGAGGTCTCCCCTGACCTTCAGCGTTTGGGACATCTGCATTCCTGCCACCCAGAACATGCAGGGGTGGCGACGGCTGCCCGCACTAGCGCAGCCGCAGGGGACGGCGCTGAGCCGGCTAACACGAGAGCTGCACAGCCACGGGGCTCACCATCACCTATTTTGCCTCTGATTTTAATTTCCAAGGGCAACATGGATAGTCCTTTATTTATCGGCCTGGTTCAGTTGGCAGCGACCCAGAGCAAAGCCATCACTCCCCATGAGATCGATTGAAAAAGGACAGTCCCTTCCTGAAAACTGCCAAGTTGCATTCAGTGTCTAAGAGCAGCATGGGCTGGACTCATGTGGTAATCGATTAGGATGTTCCTGTGATGTGGGGCCTTTTTATGTCTGCATTTAGTGTACTGTCTGTAGGTGAAATTAATGCAAATTTTTCTTTACCACAGACTCTTATTGCTCAAAAGGTGAGATAATATTTTGCATGCATACTGCCCTCCCTTTGCCAAGTTGAATAAAATTATGAATGGAGATCACGTTTCCTGGTCACTCTTTTTGTTATTTCTCTCAGTTTTCAGGCTAGCAGGCAGCAGGATGAAGGTGCTTAAATTCCTTTGACTCCTTTGGAAATCCCCGCTTATATTTGATGCACAGGCAGCAACTGAAGTTGCGGCCTGACCTATTTTAGCTGCCGCGCTTGCAGGTTCCGATGCCAGTGCTGAAATCCCGCCTCTCTGCTGCTTCGCTTCCCCATCGCCGACAGTGAGGGCAGCAGATATCCCACTCCATAAGCTGCTTTCGCATCTACTGATGAGCAGTGTGACTGCGGAAAAAGAGGTGACTCGGGCATGGGGGACAGTAAGCCGCTGACCCCAGGTGATTGCTTTCCGCTCCTCACAGTGGTGGTGGCTGTGAGCTTCAGGTCAGACCTATGGAGAGGAAAGTCTAAGCTTTTCCCCTCGGAACAGAAGCTCGCAAGGGTGCAGCACCACCGGCGCACCCAGGGCTGTGGCCTTGGGAAAGCCCAAGGGAAGGCCCAGCTGGTGGGCGAGCGCTTTGGGGGCAGAGCGCCCGGGTGCTCCCCGGAGCGGGGCAGGAGCGAGGGCCAGCGAGGAGCCAGCAGAGGTCAGGGCTGCACTGCGTAAGCGCCGGGAGAGCGGCACCCGCACGCGTCCCCGCGCAGCGCATCCGCATCCGCATCGCAGCGCGGGCGCCTCGCGCGTTGGATGCGGCCCCCAAAAACGCACACTGCTTCTCACTGGTGGCCTGTCAGAAACATATCGCTTAGCAGACAGAAGTTTACAGGAGCTGGCATGAAATTTGAGTGGGTGCTTTCAAACTCCACTCAGAATATTTCTTTTTTTTTTTTTCTTTTTTTTTTGTGCATTACATAAATTTAAACTTTTCCATTATCAAAGCTCTCGTATATTCCAAGAGAGGTTACAAAATGTGTTTACTTACAAATTTCGAAGTAGCGACAAGACGCAATGCAGTGAATTTGTCATCTGCTCATGACTAGCAGATGGTCCTCCTTCTTTGCAAGCAAACTACGTGAGTCACATCTTGCCTGGTTCGTAGAGTGGAACCGAGAAACTCTGGCACCAAGGTGGACAGTGTCGCCCATAGCTAATCATGCTGCCTGCCTACACGGTGAACGGGTGCTCTTGCACAGAGAGGAATTCATGGTGCTTTTTTCAAAGGTGCGTTATTCCTCCTTCTTCCATGGTAGGTGGATTTGGGCGATGCTCCTGTCTACAGAGACTGCTTCACGTGGCTCTTGCGATGCAAAGAGATCTTTAAATGGGAACACATTATATTAACATTTTGCGGAAGATTTGCAAGAGATAACTAAGAGCTGTGCTTAAACAGACCCATTTTTTTTTAGCACTTGCTGTAGCCAAAGTGAGAAATGCAAAAGAGCCTTCTGAGATCTCTTTGCTTGGATCCAGTGCTGTTATGGCTCAGTTTCCTGCATCATTGCAGACTTTTCTTCTCTAATCTATGCTGTAAAAACAGCACAAATGCACACACAAAGAAAATAGTGCAGGTCTGCATTAGCTCAGGAGTCTGTGCATAGTTTGATAGTCTGATGCAGACCTGCTTAGCCTGGCAAAAAGATGAGGCTTGATTTTACTGTAGGTATATTAGAGAGTTGCTTTATAGGAACAAAGTCTTCTAACATCTTCTCCTGCTTTCCCTCTCCTGTTCTCAAAGTAGCTATTTGACTAGCTGTATTCCTGTTGATTTCTTTCTTTCTTTCTTTTTTTTTTGCATTTTTTCTGATGGTATACTTTAGTTTTAGCATGCAAATCTGCACAGATGATTGGCTTTCCATAGTTTTTGTAGATTCTTCTCAGCAGAAGAGGTAGCAAGTTTAAAGAATACAAAAACGTGATGCTAAAAGCAATAGGGAAAGATATCAACCTGCAAATGTTTTAAAATTCTTCTCTTAAAAGTGACTGTTTCAGATTGGCAGTCTCTTTTAAAATGAACTCATTTCCAAAACTGTCACTTATTGATATGGCACAATACTTGTTGGTCGTGCTGGATGCAAGAGTTCCAGTCACTTACAACAGCTATATGCAAGTTATGCCATTTTGCCAGATGCTCACACGCTTGTGAGACTTGAATTGAGCTTGACTATCTTTACGCAGCAGAGTGCACGTGAATAATGTAACAGACAAGTTCCATTTCTTCTTGGTTTTCCTTTTCTTTTGAAATGTAGTCTTACTGGCTTTCAAACAAGAGCACTCCAGATGAAGGCACTTTTTTATTTTCGTATTAAGAAAACACAAACAATGCTCTTGTTTCTGAAATGAATGATAAAATTGACTGAGGACAGTGTGGAAACACTCATTTATTTAATAATAAACCATACCTTGGCATCAGTAGCTGTGATTTGGAGAGCCAGGAACTGGAACCAGTTTGTAAGAGTCTTCCGTAGCTGCTGTTTCAGGCTCATGTCACAGCAGAAAGAAGGTGCTAAGACCTGTGCCCTAGTATGGATGAGCTTGAAGGTGAGGAAGGACGTTTCTGAACTCAACAGAGCCATCAATTTACTGTGAGTGCCTAGCACCTGTCCTAAGGTGCTATCACCTAAGGCATCCTCTGGTGCCTTTCAGGTGGCAGAGGAAAATGATGGCAGCTCCGACCCACAGCTTTGTGCGGCACTTCTCCAAAGGCAATCTGTACTGGGAAATTAAGCCTTGCCAGGTTCAGCTGCACTTCTTCTGGCGAGGAATGATTCCTTCACATCCCTTCTGTGCTATCCCATAGCAGCTGAGTGCTGTCCCGCAGCCTGAGGCTGCACTACTGCATGTGTGGGGTTACCGGTACAGGGGAAGCTGTGTCAACACAGCAGAGTGCTCCACCAAGCAGGCAATATCCTGAGGCGCCCTAGAAATGAAGCCGTGCTTGTTTGGCTTCAGTATTTCTGGAAACTCTTACCGGACTCCTCAATCTCTGGTAGCTGAAGGAGGGGACTTGCTGTATGGGCCCCTGGTGTCTCCTTTCCCTATGTGATATGGCAAGACCCCTGGGAACACGTGCCCTGACACCTTCACTGGCTCTGGGAAGTGTCGCAGCTGCAGCCCATCACTGCCATTTTTCCTTTATTTTTTTCCTTTTCTGGCTTTCTGCCTCAGAAGTCAAACAATACTTCTGGGAAACAGCTGATGGAGCCGGGCTTAGGGGATAGCTCTGCTCAAGCTGCTCATCAGTGGCCAGGAGTCTGCAGCTGCCGATTACTGCTCAGGATGTGGGCATGAGAAAGGAAGGAAAACTGAGGTCAGAGTGTTGTACTGGAGGCATGAGGCTTGCAGAGATAGAAGTCAGGTATTCAGGGGAGGGTTTTACCCTAGGGTGGCTCAAACGCATCAAGCAACTGACAGGAGAGGCCTCTGGTGTGCTGCGAAGAGGCCCATGCTCATGGTCCCTGATGAGAGCCTCTCCTCTCACTGCTGCCAATAAATCCAGAGGTAGGAAGTTGACAGCCACCTACACGCTCTGAAATGCTACAGTGACCACCTGCCAAATTCTGTAGCCTATAATATTGCTACGGGTAGGAATATTAAATGTTGTCGGGCTTTTAGGCTCAAGACGCCCTATAGATAATTGCACTGCGCTGTCACACACATCCCCATACATTATCCCCTCAGCAAGGCACATTGACTGGATGGCCTAGGCTCCAGGCCAGTGCAGATACTCAGGGACATTCCCCTACCCTAAGTCCCAGTTGCTCTGCAAGGTGCACACGTGCATTATACATCCTGAGCTTGGCTTTTGCTCTACAATCAGTCCATTTTGTCTTGGGTCAGTGCTGTGCTGCTCTGTCAAACCCCTAATACCCTTGCTTATGAAGGTCTCCTGCACAAAGTCCTTTACTGTCATTTACTGTCTCACTTATAGCCTCAGTAGCTTATAGTATAGATCGTCCTGCAGAGACAGGCTCAGCTCTGACCCGAGCTTTCTCCACAGAGTCCTGTTTGCTACTATAACCTGCCACTGCATATGAGACCAAGAGGAACGAGGTGCTGACAGCGAAGGCCACCCTGTGCCTGTGGTTGCAGCTCTGCCCCTGCAGCACCCCCAGCTCACCTGCTCACAAAACCCAGGAGGCCGGGGGAAAGCCCTGCTGGGCTGAGACAGAATAGGGGCAGCGGCCACTCTGCTTGCTGGCATGGGCATGAACTGTGAGCAAACACACTCCTTTCCTTCTGTCTCCACTCTCTGACCTCGCTGCTTTTGCAACTTCTACTCTTTCTACAGGTATCACAAGCCATGATGCAACCTCTGTCCTCTCTGCTCCACAGACTATGCTGAAAAGTAAAGGACTTGGAAAAACCGCAGTACAAACATTCAATATTAGTGAAAGGGCAGGGATTTCTAATAGTTCAGACAGCAACAAGAACATGGTTCTGTAAACCATAGGGATGAAGTCCACTGTGGGCTGATCTTGGTGTGAGACTGATGGCAATATTTCACCATTGCTTCAACATCCTTGGTGACACCAGGCTCCAGGAGAGGAAGGAGGCAAGAAAGGACAACTGAAAAGGTCTGTGGGGTGTCCAGGAAAAGTGATGTAAATTCTACCTGGAGAAAACTAATTCAACAGAAGATAAAAATAAAAAAGGTGCATAGAGAGCTTACAAAGTCTTGGCATTTTTTCAATGTCCACACTACTTGAGATCCAAGCCTCAAAATCCTGAAGTAAAACCATAACATGGAGCTTACCTGAACAGGATAAAGTGGTAAAGGCATTTCAGTCTTGTCTGTGTCATGATTTTTGCTGTTGGAAATAGAGAAATACAACTACAAAATTTAGATGCAGTAAATGAATACTAGCTAGTCAGTAGTGAGACCTTGACACCAAGCTGTATTTCTTGCTGCAGTGAGAAAGTTTCCAGTTGCTTCCCTTTTGAGTCCCAGTAGGATGAAAATAGAATGATAAAATGTAGTTAATTCCTGAAAAAGAACATATTTCTCTCTTGAAGAAGCTATATGTAAATGGGAAGTACTGAGTTATGCAGTCTGAAGCTCACAGTAAGACTTTAAACAAGCAACCTGGGAAACTGCAAAATCAGCAAGGAATGCAAAACCCACCATCTCAGAGTTGGGTGTTTGGGAAAGGGGAGAAACCCATCAGAAAAGCTGACACAACTACCTTGCTGATAAGCTATCTAATTTAAAGCTGTGTTAGTGATAACTGCACATGCTGCTCTCTGAAAAACAGACAAGCCTATAGATGGAACATAAAATAATAACTTACTGCTGAAGAAGTAATGAAACACAGATTTGCTGGTCCTGCTGTAGGACTATTTTATGGCAATGGCCAGTTCTTCTTGCTTCTCCTTTAACTTCTTCCTCTAATTTCTCCTTGCCCCCACTTCCAGCATGAAAATGAGTGGCACATATCTATTTCATAAAGGCCTTTCCAAGATCAACTATTTGTGTTTAATAAGTGCTTTGTATTTCTGAGGTGAAGAGGACACAATAGAAGTGCAAACCTTGTCAGGCATAGTGTTATTTTAGTTCTTGATTCCCAGACCTTTCTTAGAAAGCCTCAAGCAAATGAGAAGCTTGCAAGGCAGTGAATGTGATTGACCATGACTGAAGCCGTATGTTTGCTAGACTGGAAGAACTGCTGAATTCCCAAATTTTGCCCAGTCATCTCACTGAAAGTGACACCATACACACAAAAAGGATTTCTATGCCTAAATGGATATATATTTTTCCAGCTAAATTCATTGACCTACTTTTACTCACAAAGGTAAGTACGTACAGCTAGCACTCGGATGTCCTAAGACATCTCAAGTCGTACTTCTCTCACACCTACTCAGAGTGAATTTGTGTTCTGTCTCCAATACCACACAGAGCTGAGTATAGCACATCAAGTTCCTCCTTCTAGCAGCATTTAAAGGCCTGGACAAGGCTCTAAAAAAGCAGATGATCTCTTCCAAAAAGTAAACCAAGCCCCTGCCTTTCTCTGGGAAGAAGGTATAATGAGCACATGGTTGTTATCCAGGGCATGTAACTGAGAGTCATTGATCCCACTGCAATACAGGCCTGCTGCTTGAAAGTCCCACAGGAGAAAGGGGCAGGAGTTTGCAGTGACCAGAGCTCAGGATGAATTCTGGAATGGCTGCAGCCTTCTGAATGAGGAGCCGCTACCAGCAGCTGAGCCTGCCTCTTCTCCGTTCCTGAGAGAGGGAACTAGATTATTGCTAAGCAAAACTGAACCTCTGGTCTCAAGGGATGCTTGCCTCACAGCGTACCTCTTCTAAAGCTGCATAGGAGCAATGTAGCTGGAGGCTCTTTCCAAATTTGTATTAATTCAGGTAGAGTTCAGAAACCGTGAAGAGACTGGGGGCTTGTGTGTCATTCTTAGCTTCTTGCTATCTAAAGATGTGAGCCCCAGTTGCTTGGGCTCTGACTGCGTAGCCCAGCAAATATACCCCAGGGTCCCCAAATTTTATCATATAGATTGTAGAGTCAGCTCAGTGAGGTTTGTCTGTGGAGTTTTTAATTTTTTCCCTGACTTTATCACTACTAATGTTTTCTAACAAGAAATCCAAACCATGTGTGACAAACAAACCTGCCAAGAAAGCCCTTGCGAAAGAGAAGCTAAATGGAAGGTGATTCAAGCGTCTGTGATTAGCTAATGGCTGTGAACATTTACGAAATCTCCCAGCAGTGACAATGAAATGCTGATTCTGGAGAAGTGGCAGCCCTCTTGCTTGATGTCTTTAATGCTTGCAGTCTCGGTTATAGTGGTTTCTTGGTAAACTCCACCCTTTTTCTGGCCTATGATTGAAATCAGTATTTCAGGGAGTAATGCAGGAGAAAGAAGGAGTTAAAAGTTCAGATAAGCATAACAAATACTGGAATGATGAGCTCTTCCAAGCAGAGTGCTCTAGAAAGCCCTCATGTTAATCTGGGCAAGGCTCTCAGCAATTGCTCTGTGCAGAAAGAGCTATTCTTGGACTCATAAGGAGGTAAGGGATTTATTTCCTCAGCTGCGTGGAGTCATGCTATGAGATATCATTAAGTAAGAATAATTAGGACCTGAGCCCTTAACGCACAAGTTTTATATGCTTTTTTGTGTTTCCACTCCTTTCCAATAAGATCTTTCCTAAGTGGTAGCATGGATTTGAATAGCATTAAACTGCGCAATCCTTGCAAGTGATCTCTGTATCATTGTCTCATATCTGAGCATGTTACTTTCTATTTGACCATCTTTAGATAATCTTAGTAATTAATATTTTAATGTAATAAAAATTAAAAAATGAAACATATTTCTGTTTGAGCATTTCAACCTAGCAATAGTTTGACTAAAGTTAAGACAATTCAAAGGAAAACTGATAGTAAAATCCATCAGGAGTATTATGGTCACTTCAGAGTAATTAGGTTCATGACAATACGAATAATGACGATATGAATAATGACAATATGAAGAACTTGCACTAATACTGCAGAACTAAAGTTTGATAATGTGAGAAACAAGTGTAAAAAGTCTTTGATGATTAATTTTCTGGCACTAGCTGCTGTCCTGCAACATTGCAATCGTTACTTCAGACAAAAACAAATCTCTGTGTGACATTTTATTGCTTCATCAGCAGAAAAAAAATGTTCAGCTCTGTTTTCTGCCAAGCCAGACCCTTCTCCTGCATATGGAGGGTCCCCAGGAGACAAAAGGTCCATGGAGGTATTGTAAAGAGAGATCAGAATTAAACTGGAAGGAGGCCTCACAGATCCCTAAGGCCCATCTGAGGTTATTGGGATGAAGGGGTGAACAGAATGGTCTATTTTGTTGTATATACTGGTGTAGATTCTTAGAGCAAGAAATCATTTTGTTTGTTTGTTTGTTTGTTTTCAGGGACTCAAACTCATCTCTTGCAAATCTGCGTATTGTTCAGATGTGGATCCCAGCCTACCACTGCTAATTCCAATACAGAATTTGACTCCCCCTTCAGAGGGGTTAAAACCCAATGCTTTTCCTTAAAGGCAACCCAGATGCCTTATTGAGTGACCTCGTGTCAGTGATCCCATCCAAGAAAAATTAAATAAATGAAATTACAGATAAGCTCCAGGACTTAAGGAGGATAAGGCTGGCTGACTGCTAGTAAATAAAGCCAATTTAGAATATGAGCACTATTACTATAAGAGTGGGACCCAACTTGATTGGGATCCTACAACTTTCAGGTACTCCCATCCACCTTTTTAGCCACTAAAAACTGGGCTGACATTCATATAGGGATATAGTTAATGCTACTGCTACAAAACCTTTTGCCTTGTTAATAGAACAATTGACAGCATACACTTTATATCAAGGTTTCCAAATCACAAGGTCGTAATCATTAATGAGAAGAGTTTATGCAAAACTATTTACTCCTGATGAACTAGCGGAGCACAAAGCTTCTTTCCTGAACAGCAACTTCAAACAGCTCCTGTCAGAAAGCAGAAATTATGTCACTGTTGTGAGACAGATATTTTTAAGCTTGGTTGCTTTATTATCATTCATGGAGAAGGTAACTTGGACTAATGTAATTCCATTAAATTCTAATTCCCCTGCAGTTTGGAGAGTTTTGCTGCCAACTGTCATGGGACAGGATTTTCACTGGATTGCTAATTAGCTGAACATTTGCACATGCTTGTGTATACTAACTCATGGTCAGGACAGAATGTGCTCTGTGACTAGTATGTCTCGTCCTGCCCTGCTAAATGCTCTGCAGTTTGTTGACTATATTGATAAACTCTACCTCACCAGGTAGAGCTGAAGGTTTTGTGACCTTGGCTCTTACGCGAGATGGTGTTTCCCTGCCATCTTTTTATATGACTTTTGGTAGGGCGAGCCTACCATTCCCATATTCAAATAGCAGTGACTAATGTTGGGCTTCGGACGGGGCATGTGGAGGAATATAGAGAGTCTTGCCATGAGTGGTTACAAAGACCCGGTGTGTCCTTGGGAGCTAAATGCAGAGGAAAGGAGCCTGGTGGGAAAAACAGAAGCAGCCAAGCGGGACCCGTGAGGTAGTAGGGAGGAGTCAGGAAGCTACAGACGTGGGGAGACTCAGGTGGAGGAGGGTAGAGACAAATATTCAGTGCAAGCAAATGAATGTGCTGAACCAGACTGCCCTTCACCTGAGTAATTTTGTGCCAGTGCACTATCCAAGCTATATACTTTGTGGTATGCTACATAAACAAAACTACATGCTTCCCAGAAGCACTCTGCATTACAATGGTTGAAATGATCCAAGATAACTAATTGCAGCCTTTATAAAAATAATAAGAGCTTGTAATATATCTGTATCCCTTAAATTTAGACCATTCCAAATTCTTGCTGATTTCATCAGTCACATGCTTAGAAATGCTTTCAATGCACTAAGGAGACTGATAGCAGCTATAAATCAGGTGTTTAAATCCCCCCAACCATACTAGCTTGAAAGAAATTCTACATCCCAGGCAGAGAGCCAGATTTTATCATGAGAAAAAAAGATTCCTCTGCATGTGCTAACGAAATAGATGTTCCTGATGTTCTAGGCAAGAGCATTGTAGGTTTTACAGTGGTGATAAAATGCAAATTCCGCCCATAAGTCTTCCTGTTGACATAAAGGATAACAACATATACGTGTGTGTGTGTGTGCATGCACGTGTGTGTATATTTAAAAATATTGTTTTGAAACTGCTAGGGAAGGTACTGTAGAACAATATGACTTCCACAGTTTTCTTTTGAGATAAATATAACAAATTGCACTAAAAGTTATACCTCATTCTAATTCAGTAAAATTGCAGTATTCTATATATGCCATTGACATGCAGCATGTAGCTCTCCATGGAATACCAAATGTACCCACAAACTTAGGATTAGTTAAAGAAATTTTGCAGAAGCAAAAACAGAGGCACAGTACAAATAAAGATTAAAAAGTCTGATAAGAGGAAAAGTGAAACATCTGTAATATTTATGGCTGATTCTCCATTGCCCTAGATCTTTGATAGCAATTTTATCACAGTTCATATAAAGTCATAAAAAGAAGTTGTTAAAAAAGCAAAGGCTAAATGGAATAGCCACTTTTCACTCATATGGCTGAACCTGCTTTTGGTTTGAGTTGCTCATGGTGGATTAAGCTCTAGACTTACAATCCTCACAAACTATTTTAACGAATAAAACCACAATGTGTAACTGAAGAATTTGCATTTTTACAAATCAAGTCAAGTAAATTGATGCTTTTAAGTTCCAAAAGCTTCCTACCTCCTTTACATATGAAGTCCAGAGGTGCCCTGACAGTTAATGGTCTGAATTGCCTTTCACCATGGTATAATATTGGATTTGCAGCGCTATTTTATCGTCTCTGGGAAAAGCTTTTTGAAGCATTATCCTTCAGTACTCTGAAAGGTGCGGATGAAACCAAACACCTTCTGGCAGACTTGGGTTCCAACCTTGACCTGTGGCTTTATGCAAGCCTAACCAGAATGTTTTAAAAAATTGTGAACTATCCTCAGAGAAACCAGATCAGTAGGGAGCTCTCAGACAATTCCATCATGCCAAGTTCCACGTGACAAATCCAGTCCTTACATGAACAGCTGACACATTATCAACCTCACTGACAAGATGTCCACTTACTTTCCATCTAGATTTAGCTCTTTTTCAGTTGAAGGGTCCCTACCATCATGCTAGCTGGGGGGAGGGGGAGAAATCCAAAACAGAAGGGTTTCTCATGGAGAGATTCTTCACTTTATGCAAAATGTGTTGTGACACATTATCTCTTTAGCATGTAGCAAAGTGTACTTTGCAATGATTGAAAAAATTCAGTTAAATCTAGCCTGTACTTGTGTTCTGGTTTGATATTTATAGCAAGTGTGGGAGTGTGTTGGCCTCTTCTGACAGCATATCATGGCCATCTTAAATTCTGAAGGCACTTTTTTAGTTGCTACACTAAATGTTTTAGAAGTTTAATCTTAAATTTGAAAGTGCTTTTGAGACAAGTCTATTCATGACACATTAACAAAACTAGACCAGGAAATATGTATGGCATGAACTCCTGTGCTGTTGTAATGAGCCGGGTTGCTGAAAGTGCATTACCCTCGTATGCTAACTAAAGCATGGCCCAGATGGGTCCACAGTGATGCAACACACCTTCGACCATAACATTTCAAGAAAAAAAAAGAAGTATTTGGCAAGGTTTCAAGAGTGCTTCAGTGATTTAGGACACCAAGTCTTGAGTTGCTAAGGAGAATTCTTTGCATGGCACAAAGTGGAGTTTTAAAAGGAAGCACAAAGAGAGGCAAAGGAGTTAATTTTGCTTCAATAAGAAAACATGGAAATAATTTTTCCCACTAATTAAATATGAAACTGACTAACTGTATGCAAGTGTAATTTTCTTATCTTATTAGCCATGTTCATTTCTGAAGTGAATAACTACCAGCATTGGTACAGTATACGGGCAGAATAATAGTCATACTGATTTTTACTTTAATCTCTGAATACAATTAGCATAATTTAAACCATTATAAGTTACAGCAGATAGAAATCACATTATGGAGACTGTAGGTGGGGAAGTGGGTGGTCACATGCAGAGGGAAAACTGGAAGAGCACTTAAAATACAACCGAATAATAAGTATGCAGGAGAATGTAAAAGCTATGTGGATATCAGAGGCACATTATTTCTAGTGGTAGGGGGAGAAAAGAGTAGAATTTAAGGGCATTCACTGTTGTAAGACTTAATCCAAGAAATGCTGTTTACCTCGGTGTTTGTTCACCTTTGTTCCCTGGCTCCTGATTATATGAGTGGGACCTTCAGCCAGGGGCCCAGCACCCCTCGGCCCTTGATGGACTGTTTGAGATAGCAGCAAGTGGTTGGTCATGAATTCACTCCAGAGTGGGACAAATGATGAAATGAAGAAGTAGCAAACACAATGATGCCACTTTCACACAGAAGGAACGATGACCCAGCTGGTGGACAGGCACAATTTGTCTTTGGGAGAAGCCACTGAGTTTTATTTTTTAAGACATATTGTCATACAAGGTAGAAAATGGCAGCAGCATCTCCCATTTCACTGCCAACAGATCTCAGGTGCAACAGCTTGTACAACTGTTTTATTGGACATGAACCCCAAATTCTGTTTTCTGTCAGAGCACCAGAGAAAATGCCCAGTGAAGACTAACAAATCACACACCTGGTGTGACCAGGTGAAGGGACAAGTCAGGATATGGTGGAAAAATGAAAAGGGCAGGTCAGAAGAGAAACCACGGTGTGCAGGGGCGAAGTATGTGTATGAGAGGCAGGAGGCATTGCAGTAGGGAATAGAGAAAGAGAAGAGAGAAAGATTCGGCTGGATAAAGAGACCAGACCTGGAAAGCAAATCCTCAGTGGCAGGATGGAACTGAACAAAGGGGCAAAATGGTCTAGGAAGAAAGTGCCAAGAAGGAGGAGAAGAGATGGGGACAAGCTGGTGAACAAAAGCTGAATCCCGAGGGAAGTGGAAAGACTGCCATCCCTGACACAGCCGGAACCGCATCCCAGGACACTCACGTCTTCCTTTTCCTCTGCTGTCGGAAAATACTGATAAAGACATTGGCAAGCCTTTAGTTCATCTGCCTCTACAGCTGCTCCGTGGAAAGAAAGAAGGGATTGCAATCTAAAACCCAGGAAAAGAAGCCTGTGAGCTCTGTTACCTTTCCAAGACATACCCGTATTCTTCATTTGCATCCCTTGTTACTGCTTATGCAAGAAATCACCACGGAAGTGTTGTGCAGGTGCATAATGAAATAAAACCCAGGAATCTCATCTGTTTAGTGAGTAATAATCTGAAGTTGGTCATAATTAAATTTCTTGCTGCAACTTAATAGTTGCAAGGATTTCTGTAAGAACAGTTCTAGTTGAAATGTTACACCTGACAAGCTGTGTTAGGCTGGGATAGCACATATTAAACATTAGGAGAACCTTATTTGTATCCCGACAATTTATCCTGAGCATATTGTTTGAAATGAACTTGAAATATTCTTCAGCATGTTTACCAGGCTTATGAATAAACTGTAGAAGACCAAACTGCTGAAGACCAAAAATTACTTCTGTTTAGCTCATTGCTTTGACATATTTTTCACCTCAGATTTATTGGTTTCCTATCAGTAAGACATTTCTGATCGACAAAAGAAGGATCTAACTCCCAACTGGATGTTTAATGTTCTGTGCTTTCTGAAACCTTCTTATGAAAACTGGTCTCTGAACTAAACTCCCCACTGCCTAATAGACTACGGTGTCACCAAATGTCACTTGCAAAAGCAGTTTTCCAGCTCAGTGAACATTGGCTTGGAACTCTGAAGACTTGAACAGTGCCCTTGGGTGACCCAGAGGGATGATGCCGCCTCGGTCCTTGGAGGTTTTCCTCACAAATTTTCCTGGACAAGATCCAAAATATCATATCTAATGGTGAAGTCAGTCCAGTTTTGAGCAGGTGCTAGGGCTAGAGGTCTCTAGTGGCCCGTTCCCACCTTAATTATTCTCTGATATCCAGTCAGGCTGGATGAGCTTATTCACTCCATTTCTATCTATCTATTTCCTTTTTTTTTTTTTTTTTTTTTTGTTTAAAAAAGAACATTTAAAAGGCTGCATGTAGTAAAAGAGGAGATTAAGTGCTCCAGGTTAAGAAACTGTCTGAGAGGCTATAACAGTATCTTAAGCAGGAGAGGAATCCCTTATTCTCTAACTTCCCCCTTCTCCCAGCAATCAGCAACAGCAATTGCACTGCAGCAAATCTGGTAACAAATCAATTGGCTCGGTTGACACATTTTCCATTATGGACAAAACGATTGTCCACACACTGTTTACTAATATCTCTAACCGGTTGTCCATGAATCAGTTCATGGAATACATCATACTCGCAAAGACCAAGTTTCTGCATTTTTAGATTTCTAATAAAGGCTACAAAGAGTAGCTACTTAATTTCTTTCAGTAACATGTCCTTTCAGGTGCACTTGCATTATTCTAAAATACCAGATATTTATATTCCTTGATGACTTTGTAAAATAAACAGAAATTTAAAGTCATTTCAGCACTTCTGAAACCCTGCTGAAATCTCAACTGCAGTGAATGACCTCCTGCCCCACCATTCCGACAGCTCTGGCCTTGGTAATTCTCCTGTGTCTGGGTTAGGTAGAGCAGAATTTCATCCCCATAAATCACATAAGCCACAGGATATCTCATTACAGCATTCCCCCGAGCTCCCCAGTACAACCTTGCACTATTTAGATTTTTCCCAAGCCACACCTGGATGAGCTGCTATGGCTCTACCAGGGTTCATTATTTGAACTCTGGAAGACCTGTGCACCATATTTTTAAACATATTCCTAAATGTAAGTTCAAGAGTCTATGTTAACCTCCTCACTACACAATATTGCCATTTAACAATAATGATATTCCAACAAGGAAAAGGGAGTTTAATGGTACCCGTTTCTCCTCGGGAGGCAGTTTACTCCATTCATTGCCCAGCATCCTGGTGATCTCTGGGAAAGGAACTTCAGGCCTCTTCGCTCGAAGCTGCTCCCTACGCTCATTCATGAATCGCACATACCCTGTGAGGGGGGATTTGGGGGCATTGCTGTCCCTAAGGGGTTTCTTCCTCTTTCTCCCTTTGGCCCAGCCTCCTCGTTTAGTTCTTTGCTGCTGCAAAATGAAAATGGAAGAAAATTTAGATTGAAAGAAAAAGATTACCACCCCTGGAAGGAATAAATATTCATGTCTCACACATTTTCATCAGGAGTACGTGGCTACCATATATCCCATCCAAAGATGCTTCTCACTACACTTCAGACTTCACTTTAGAGCAACCCTGACTATTCTCTAGCCAGACAAATAAGTCTCCTTGTGAAAAGCTTTTGTAGTATTAGTCCTGGTCCACTAGGAGAATAAAGTAACATCAGCAGTAACTTCTATGTGTAAAACCAGGATATTAAGAAATAGTCTAAATATACCAAGGACATAACAATCATCCTCTTTTTTGGGGTAGAAATAACATTTCTGTTACCCCTTTTGTTTCCTATCCTACTCCAGTGGTGATTCAGAGCCTCCTCAGAAATCACCTCAGAAAGAAAAGTCACATCAAGCTATGAATTTTGTACTGGACAACTAAGCAGTAGCATGTTACAGATTAGGTCTGACCAGAGTCTAATATCAGTTTATGCTATTTTTGTTCTAAATCACATTTTCTTTTGTGTTCGAGTCATTTGTCTCAACATCGTGTTTTGAAAAACTTTATATACTAACTAGCAGTTGTGACATTCTAGTTAGTTAAAAGATTCCTTCTGACTCTTCCATTTGAGCACTACATGCCCAAAACATGTGTGAGAGGACAGTCATTCTATATACTTGCTTCCCCCTCACACACTTCTTGTTATTTCTACCACCAAATATGTCAGAAATACAAAATAAATTCAAAGAACTTTGAAGAAGGTGAACATCACCTATAATGAAGAAAGCCCTGAGGAGGGAACACTGAGAGACTTGCCTGTGGCACACAGCAAGTCCAAGGGAGTGACATAACTAACACTCATCTTGCTGGCTTTAGAATACTACTCCAGTCTCTAGAAAACACTCTTCCTCGCTATAAACATATATGCAGCTATTTCTGTACTTTGAACTTCTCCTAGAACCAACATGCTCCCTCTATCATGTTATTTTTGGTTGCCCTTCTGGATTTTAACTACAAAAAAAAAGTAAAAGGATATCAAAGCTGAAGACAAACAGCAAGAGGGGAAATTTATCTATCAAAGAATCCAAACCACTTTCATGTCAAACTTTAGTTCCTTCACCATTTAGTCACCAAATATTGAGTGCGACAGTACACAGGCAAGTCTGAAGAAGCAAGCATAACGCTTCCAAAGACATTAGTCACCCCCCAAAAGTGTAAGTCTTTCTTTCCTGCCTCAGAAGACATGAAATAAAATGTGTCAATGGAACATTCAGTTTTCAGGAGAAGACAAAAAGAAAAAGACAGTTTAAGTCATGGAACTCTGCTGGCTAAGTCAAGGAGATGCATGTTCCTCTGTGCAGTCCAACTTCTAGCTTTCCTTCGCTATCTGTGCATGGCTGTGCATCACATGAGAAGACTAGAGGAT
Organism: Crypturellus tataupa; assembly: GCA_034781795.1. Taxonomy (NCBI): domain Eukaryota; kingdom Metazoa; phylum Chordata; class Aves; order Tinamiformes; family Tinamidae; genus Crypturellus; species Crypturellus tataupa. The sequence goes on along the minus strand of JAWLRI010000379.1, from coordinate 1,452,436 downwards.
CAAAAAATGAAAATGGCAAATGGATGAATATTTGTGATCCTATCAAAAAAAATACTAAGCAAAAGGAGCTATAATGACAAAATTTTGCACTTTGACTCCATTGAGATGTCACTGTTTTAACAATATTATTTCACCTTACCTCTTCCTCAGGCTTCGGCTCTGTGTTTTCAGCAGTATTAGAGGACTCATTTTGCAGTTGCTGAGTTTGTGACAAATCCTCCACCAAATCTGGGTTATTCACAGACTGTGAAGTTCCACCACTGAATGAACTCTCAGAATGAGCTAATCTGAAAAAGCACATAATAGTGAGAAAAATTAAATCGTATTGTTAAATCACTTCCTCTTGTCTTCTAAAAGATGCAAAAATATTGAAATATATTCAGTTCTAACACAGGGAAGAAAAAGGCATTTCAAAAATGTCACTTTTGAAGAACTGTTCATTCCATCTACGCAAGTGCTGTAGGCACTTACGATAGTTGCCAGGGACATCCAAACACCATTTGAGTTTTAAAATGATATCTTGCCTAATTTTTGAGGCCTTTGGTTACACAAATAAACAACTGAATCAGTAATCAAAAGCAGGAATCTACACCAGAAAGAATTTTATGTTAAAGGTGTTATCTTCAATATATATCTTTTGGATGCATTTAATAAATTTCTCCAGAAATACTCCTGAAGGACTGTGGTTGTGTATGATTTTGAATGGAACTTCATTTGATATAAACTCCTGTTGATCTACACGGGTAATTAAAGCACAAACATGACTAGGTCCCTGCAGGCTCCTGAACAGTCACTATTTAAATTCCACTGCAAGGTCTGTATCAGTCCAGCACTCTATAAAAGGTAGAAAGTCAAATGTGCACATATGTACAGGCACATATTTGGAGGTACAAATAGATGAGCACATATTTTGGGACAACGATCTCCTAGTCATTCTAACTACTGTGCTCCATGGGCAAATTCCTAACAGAGTTTAGGACTCTCATTACAGATTCTAATCCCTTAAACCAGCTGAAGGTTGCCTGGCTTTAAGTAGTTACATTCATGAAAACTACCACAACACATACTTCAAATCTATTGTGTCTGATTATTCATAAAGCTGCTTACATAAAAGACGAGCATCTTAAATATTCAAAATCATTGTTCCTGTTAACGAACAAGTTCCTGTTCTAGAGCTATTGAAAAGTGAGGTATAACAACAGAATTCTTAATTGAATGCCTACAGAAGGTTTTGTCTTTAAATAGGGAAAACAGTATCTTCATTACTCAGTACAGTCACCAACTGGGACATAGTTACTGGTTAAGATACAAAGGTTGGAGAGTTCTGGGCCTGACTTGCAGATATCAGATTGAGTTCACATCACCTGCAATCACAGACAGAGGAAGAAAATACAGCAGGTAGCTTACCATTAAAAGTTAATTAAATTTGATGTATCAGAAAGAATATGCAACAATGTAGTTAGATTTTCTCAGAATCATTATTAAGATCTGAAGATGATGTTCAGCTTTCCTGTCTACTGGTACAGCTACGCTTTAACAGGAAAGCTTTCTAAACTCCATATATATAGATATATAGATATGGAAAACTTCAATGCAATGTAGCCATTTGCAGTGAAAATGGATGAAAGCTCATCCAACACATCAGTCCCTCAAACCTCATTCAAATGTGAACATTACCTTGTTTGGCACCAGAAAAGACTGGAATCCTAGATATGCAGAGACAAATTTAGACCAGTTTGAAGTAAGCATCTCTGCATTTATTTCTATAGAGTTCTACCTGTCCACAAAGTTTGAATCTTATAACCAGGACGAAAGAAAAATGTCAAGTACCAACACACAGCAAGAAGCACATTTTCCCCTTATAGACTGGTTTGTTAGCCTTTGTGTCTTCAAGAGGCCACTGTTTTATACTCTAAAAACAGAGTCACCTAAAAAATGAAAAGTTTTAGTTTCTCAGCAGTTTTTGGAGATCACCAATGAACATCATTAATCATTATCATTATCATCAGCAGGGATCACTATAGTGAAGTGATATACCCTCCTTCCCTGCCTATATTATGCTAAGAAAAAAAAAAAGTATTTGCTTACCCAGTTACAGTAATTTCACTACCTTCCTTACATCCATCTTCATCCGCAAAAAGCGGAGGAAGGCTGGAGCCAGTCACCAAGTTCTCCATGCCTCTAGTGAAAAAAAAAAAAAAAGGAGGGGGAGGAAGATAAATTAATTCATTGCTTCCTGTAAGCAGCACATCCTTTTACATATTATGCAAGTCTAATTTACTGTCAGCTCAGACTCATTAGCCCTGTTCATTAACGCAGCAGTCAAGCTAGCCAATTTTTCATCTTTTCAACTTTGAGGCTTTTCCAATTCAGATCTACATTTTTTGCACATACCACGCACTCCTCCGCCACTGCATCGATACCTCAATACACCTGCAGTGACAGCACAGAACCAGTTTCATTTTTCACTCCACAAACCAACATTCCAGGCAGAGCTAGTCAGGCTCAGGACAGAGCCTACAAGCAGCTCTCTTAAGGTCAGAGGAGGAGGAGGTCATAAATGATGCTTCACCCAGAGTTTACCTCTGGGCTCGGGGCCAGTAACACACTGCAGCATCCCAGTTCCTCCCTGTAGACAAGTTTACATTCATCATAGAATCAGCACATAACTATACAGATCCCACTCTTCCAATCTACCTGTTGCCAGCCTAGAAATGTTCATTTTCACCACGCACCAGTTCCTGCACTGGCCCAGGAGAAACCTAAAGCTCTCCTGAATCTTCATTTCAAGGCTGTATTTGCTAACTGCTTGTCCATATTTTTACAATATAGTTGTACATGTAGTTGGGTGTTATGTCTAAATAAGACTACGAAGTACTGGTCGCTGGATTATTTTCCATTTACGGACTTCCATTTAAAAAATACAAAAATAAGTAGTAACCTATCTGAGGCAAAATGCAAATTCTCATTCAAAATAAAATATTCCCAAGTTGGAATCCATTTATTTGATATCCCTGTTGCTTTTCATGAATATTTGATGTGTAAGACAACCAAGAATAATGGAATTAATTCATCCCCTTTCTTACTTAAAATACATCATCATTTCTCTCCTCAATTTCAAAGAGATTTTTTTTCTATGAGCAGAAGTAATGACCCTTTCTTATGTCTTATATCTTTTGCTTATGTCCCTGTCACAACAAATATCTTTTTATTTTTAATAAGCAGAGCACACTAAAAGAGCAGGGTGTACTGGTTTGGGTACCAAAGTGGTGAGGCTCAAGGAAAAGTAGAGCATTTAACTGCTAAGAATACTACTTCCTTCAGCTTTACCAAATCTGACACCCTGTTCTGAGATTGTGAGCTCTGTTCTACTTGGTTCATGACTCACTTTGAAAGCACAGGAGTATTTACTCCCTTTGGTAACATATCATCTCTGCACCTTCACAAGTTATTACAGATGTTAGAGGCCTCACTACATGATAAAAGAATCACTTTGATAAGTCTCCAATTTGCTCAGCTAAGCAAACATCCAGGTAAGGCTCATACAAGCACATAAATTCGAGGTCTAACTCACACAGGCATTGAGTCAATCTAATTCCCACCAGAGGCAGAGAATAAATTTAAGTTTCCAAACAAGAAATCTTTCTTGTACATGAAGGAAAATGCAAGACAGGAGAGTAGTTACCTTCTCTCTTTCATTTTTTTCAGATGACATTCACCTTTCTCTCTTCTGCTTTTCCAACTGTTCAGATCTTTAGATAGTCCTTAAGAATTCCATCAGTCTGATCTCTTATCTAGAAAATAATTCAGACTAAGCAGACTGTTTCTAGGTAGCACAAACTTTGACCTAGAGTAGAGAAACATCCTTATTCATGTAAAAGGAAGACTCAACTAGGAGGGAAGAAAATAGAATTCCTGCTTTACTATTATAAACTGAGTTTAGTTGGGAATCCCAGTACAAGAGAGATGTGGCAAAAAACAGGAGAGTGTTTGGCAAAGAGCTACAACGCTGGACAGAGGCCTGAAGCACGCAACCCACCAGGAGATGTCTGAATGAAAGGCTGGACTGAGATGACCTCCAGATGTCCCTCGCAAGCTCCACTGATCCATGAACTGGAACCTCACATCATGCTTTTTTTGCAAGTGCTAACAGCTCCTACAGAGAAAGGGAGGGTGCTGACTGAAAGCTCCCATAGATTGCAATACTTTCAGGGAAAGTGCTGACATCCACTCACGGAATAATTAGAATTTTAATTATTAATGAAGGGAGAACAAATAGCACTTTTCCACATGTAGAAAATCCAGCTAAATCAAGGTTGGGCTTTAAAAAAATCTGGAAACTCCAACAATATTCCAATGAGCTCTTCTCTGATGATCTGAAAGCTAGTTAAGCACAATTACTAAGCACTGAGCATACTTGATCACTGTCCAAAACTTAAGAGCAATCACATTTTGCTTTGTTACACAACCTCTCTAACCTCTTTTTAAGAATGTCTAAGACAGTTAGACCAAACTCTCTCATATATTTTGAAATGTATTTGCAAAGCCTCGTGCATATCTTAGAAAAAATAAAGCAGCTTTCTCTGTTTCACAGGCTCTTTCAGCAGCCTTCACAGGAGACAAGGGCCTCTTCACAACCTCACCCTGCTGAACTGGTGGCACTCAGCACTCCCACACACGCTCTCTGCCTCTGAACACACCATTACCAAGTGTTTCTACCCCTCATACCCACTGTGTACGGAACCTTCTCACCAGGTTCCTCATTTGCCTGTTCACATCTGGACCCAGGCAGCTGCAGCAGAGTCTAAGCTGGCTTTCAAATTTGGGGAGGCAGCCGGACATCAACCTTAACAACACATAAACAGAACACAAACACAGGAAGCTGGGAGAACACACGCTTCATTCTTCATTAATGCTTGTTTTATTTAACCCATATGCTTTAATTACTAACTCTTTCAGCTGATACTAAGCCAGGTCCTCAAGTTGTTCAACATCAGGAATTTTACCAAGGTTCCTAATCTATCCCAGCAAACAAGAAAACAAAACTGTTACCAAAAGCTGAGAACTGATGAGATTCCACACAAGTTATTTCAGCTGCACTTCCTGAGCTTAACAGCATCCCACGGCTTTGCTCCCAAGCCACTGCACCTAGTTTCAACCGCACTGCGAAGCTGCATGTTCATTTCAGAAATATGATGAAACAAAAACCTAAAGAAATCAATGATGGGGATTAATATTTAGTCAGATAATCAAAAGACAAAGCTATAAATATATAATAGTTAATTATATTTGAATATGAAGTCAGTGTCTGAAACAGCCTGTAAATTAAATAAATCACTGCCTGAGTTCCGATTACCTCACGCTAGTTTTAGAAACGTTTCTGCGGAGTGAGAGATTTTCCTCCCATACTTCCTGAGCCTGATGCCACTCATATTTCTTCCCCAGAACTAATAGCTCCAAAACTTATCATTTAGAGGGAAGCAGATAAAAGCTTTTGCTACGTCACAGAAGCTGGACAGTATTCCCTGCTTAAGCATCAAAACTGAAACATTTCATGACTTACATAACTTAAGACTCAGATGATTTACCAAGAAAAAAACCATAGGAACAACACGTACTCTGTCTGTCCACATTAAATCTAGTCAGAATATCAAAGAAAACTAAAGCACACTCCAAATTAACACAATAGTGCCTTGGAATTCCTCAGAAGTTCAGATTCTCTCGACAGCAACATTGTCTCCCATCAAACTGGAGTTGCTGCTAACTCCAGCATCCTTGATCGCAAAATAGGATTTGACTTTTCTTACTAATAATTCGCTAAACAAAAGTCTTTGGCTCTTCAGGAAAATTGCAAGCCATCTAATGAGATAAAGGTCAGACTAAAGAATTTTTCTGTCAGACTAAAGAACATACAGGAGAACAGCCAGCTCCTTTTATTTTTACTTCTTGACAGCACAAAAAAAAATAAACAAACCCCAAAAAACAGAACACAAGAGCCCAAAATACTTTCAGAAAAAAAATCCCAGGTTATATTTCCAAGTAACTTCAGGAAAAGATGTAAAGCTTAGTTTTATGATTAGTCTATTTGGATCTTTGTGGGAAACACTGACAAAGCTATTAATACTCAAGTCTCAGTAATAGCTGCCAAACAGCTGCCGAAATGTTTAAAAAAACAAGCCCTTAACTGCTCAGTTCTGTATTCACCCCTTATTTGTAAGAATGCATTATGCTACGTCATATATGAGATCTCATAGGTACAAAAGTGTTTTCTTGAGTTTATGCCCTTGTTTAGAGAACAAATTGTATATGCAACTTTCCAAAGATAAAGGTAAAATCATCTACACACTGACCTTTTCCATTCAAATATATTAAATAAACCATGCATCACACAAGACTTTTCAGATTACTTGAGAAAATACTTAATTTGAAATGGCCATACTGGGTAGTCCTGCTACCCACCTCTAAAATCATTAGCCAAATAATTAATTGCTACGCAGGTAACAGGAGCGAAGGGTTTGCCATCCAGTCCTTGATAACAAGAATTATGTGTCTGAAGACTGAGATATTTCATATTTTTCTGAACTAGCTTTCCTAATTAGCACCAGTTGCCACTCTAGGTATAACATATCCATCTCTGCCAAATTAATTTAAGCATCATGTCACAAGTCAAGAATATGTAAAACATTCAGATCAGAAAAAAGCAAGTATTGAAATAGATCCTGAAAATTCTTTCAATTCATGACTCTATGTAAGGGAAGCTTAGTGTGACCCTACCAGGAACAACACAGGTTTGTGCAGTTTGTCCTTAAAAGGCCTCTTTGGAGCATCCCCAGTTACTGTAAGCAATCTGTAAGCAATGAAATTACCACTTCATGCTTTATTATTTGGAAATTTAAAAGAAAATAAGGCCCTCATATTACATAGGACATCTAAGTTTTCCAATAGCTACTTTACGTTAAGGAGCAAAAGAGCTAGCCCCAAAATAACAAAACCAACAACTACATAATAGAAACAAACTACATCTTGAGTACAGACATTTCTCTGAAATCAGAGATTATAAATGATCAAAGTTATCAGGTGCTGTTGCCTCCTCATTCAGTGAGCAAACAATCACTTTTATCCAAAAATTAAAGTTTAGTTTAGTGTGAGTATTTATGTCAAACTCAATCACTTCAGCGTTTGTGCCACACAAGCATAAGTGCCATGAACTATACAGTTTATTTAAAAGGTAAATGAACAGAACCTAAATCTTTTTTCTGGCATTGGCCCAGCTCTAACAGTAGTATCACACAAGCAAAGCAAGAAACAGTATCAGATAATGGTTACAGACTGCTGTGGTGATTTTAAAAAGCTGGAGAAAATAACTGGATGTCAGGCAACCCGGATTCTGACCAAGCAGTAAAATGCTAAGTTACATATTTGAAGATAATTTAATAGTGAATACAACTACTGCTGAGGCTGGTAAGTTGTTTTAAAATTAATTTCATCACTTCTGCTATCTCTCAAGGCCCCACTAATAATATAAGTTGTCAGGAAAGCTATCGTATCCTCATAGTTCACTTAGACTTCTTGACTGGAAGCTGTAGCCACTGTCCGCGGAAGTCAGACTGGAATTTCTCATGCACATACCCAAGAAAACAAGTCATTACTGATCATTTTACAGAATAAGGGTTGAATATTTTGCATGTGAGAATATACTGAGGAGACTGAATATATGCTTAAGAGAATGACTCACCACAGGCTTTATGACTCTATGTAAAAGCATCTACCCTGACCTCAAGAGCAACAAAGGCAGCATGGAAATGGATGTTTTAAGGCACTGCTATGGGTATAGGGGCAAAGGTTAGAGGAAATGAAGTGTGGGAAGAGTAAATGACTCTTACACAAAAAAATGCAGCTTATTCTGCCTACTTTTAGAAACTACTCATCTTTAGAAAAATATGACATACCAGTTTCTATATGCATTTTCATCTCATTTTTCTCATGCTTCCTGTTACCCTGCACTATTCCACCAAAGAATTCAAGCAGACAAAACTTGTAATATCTTTGCAAATAAATACATCTTTAAAACTTACACATCTACAATAACTTATATATCTCAGAAATCATCATTTTAGATAGGTTAACCCGGCAAAATAAGTTACATAAATGTTGACAAGCTGATCTGTTATTTCTTTCCCTTTTAAAGGATCAACAAAACTAATACTACCAAAATCTTCCTAATAACAAAAGTAGTGAAGAACTGCAACAGACAGCTTGGGGAGCTTAGTTTCTAATCTGTTCTTAAAGCTCTCCGACGATGGACCAACTTTGATCCGGGAATGACGACAGTACGCAGGAATACTGCATTAAGTGTATCAAAATCTCTTCTTAGCCACGGTTCTTCTGAAACACAACTTTAATTTGGGAAGACTTTGCATACATCATTTCCTCACCTTGATGTGTGAAAAAGGAACAGAAAACAAATGACAACCACAAAGCACCGTTGGCCAAAGTGCTCTCTTTTGGAATAGCAGACAGATGCTTCGATCAATCCTAATGAGATTTGAATTATTCTTAGGCCATTACTAAAATGTGTAAAGATAGTCATACTGCAAAAGACTACAATCAAAATTTAAATAAAAGAATTTTAAAAAATGGTTCTTAAATGTGTTTTTAAATGTGCACATATCAGGATTCCTGTTTCACCAAAAGAGTAGGGCACACAGAAGCTATAAATTCATATAAAAATCCACATTAAAGGTATGAATTTATATCAATAGTGGGATGTAGACAAGATAGAATAAAGCTTTTGCTTATCCTCATCTTACTCCACAGGAATGTCATAGTTTCACGAACGGAAAACAGGAAAAAAAAAATGCAGAGATGCTGAAACAAGCTGACTGCTCTCCAGTTTAATGCAGAACCTTGCAAGTTATGTGAAGAGACAAGCAAAAACCACATTTCAGGAAGATTACAAAACTAAAACAAAACTAAAATGCCCAACTTTGCTGCTGAAAAAGCCCTGAAAAGAAAGAAGCCAACACGGTGCCTAAATATCGTAGGTCAAGAGCACTCCAAACAGCTTGTAAACATCTCCAGTGCTTCATCCGATCCCCAAGCCCTTTCCCAGTAGCTTGGACAAATTGCTGAGGCTAGTTGGCTAACTTCTTCCACCCACTAGCTTTACGCTGCCATCTCTTCTTTGCACATATCCTGTAGTATCATAGGCAAGAAGCCAGAGAACCCAAGGGAAAACAGTGACTAAGAGCACAGAATCACTGCCTAGAGTTTGAAGCCAAACAGCAAACAAGGTGAATCTGGGAGAGCCGCAGCTGAGACCTGGAGCTGCTCTCAACAGCGCCCCATCCAACTTCCCTTTCCCCCAGCTGCTCATCCAACATAGGAAAGGAGGGGCTGCAAACAGGAAACAGGCACGAGCTCTGCATAAAAAGAGCTGATCTACGTATACAGTAAATTCAGCCCTAACAGAGGATATGTCTCTTCACATAGGCTGCAGAGTGAAAGGACAGGAGGATGGAGCTCTCGCATGGAGCCCAGCCAACATTTTGAGCACTTCTATTTGAAAAGATTCCTAATTCATGTTTAAGTGTCCTGAAAGATATTTGGCATTCAAGTTTGAGCATTTATTGTATTTAGCAAACAGTAAAGATTTACACTGTTTTTACATTTCATTTTGATGATTTCATTTCTATATATGTATTTTTGCTAAGTAAATATTCTTCCTCTGGACTGAAGCATAAATAGTATCCCAACATCCCTATATATGGATAAAGAAACACAGATGGATTAAAGGACATCATACAGGAAATCCATAAGAGAGCTAAGAATACTACCAAACTTCGGAAACAGTCTGATGCTTTAAAGTGCTATTAATCTTAATCCTTTTACCATGGATCTCTCAAACTGGTCAACATACCACTGCACCTTGTATATATCCAATTATTAGTCATTATTCAGCTTCAGACATCTAGAAGTAGCTGTGACAATCTGGTTAGAATACACATAGCACTATTTTTATTGCAGCATTGAAGGAGAACTCAAGTGTGTACAATCCTTGACAAAAGGTCAGCAACACTCTAATTTATTCACACTAAGGACTGAGAACAGAGATTTGTATTTTCAAAAGGACTACAATCTACATTTCACCTCAATATAGTCTAATAATCCCAAATTCACTGCCTTAACCACAAGAAGATACTAGGTAAACCCGTAGAATGGGGCAAGTTCTGTTAATATTCTCTCTTCTCCCATATGTGGGGCCCAAACACTTCCCAGCAGAAGTGCAGGTACAGTACTGCAAATTTAGGAAACTTACTTTCCATGATTACCTTTTATGACCTGTTGGAAATAAGCACATGGATTACCTGAAGATCGCTAATGACATTTAATCCTACACTTTAGGCCAGAGATTTTCAGTTAGACAACAATTACAGCCATTGGCTCTCTCTTTCCTGTTAAGGAGCTGTTCTCAAAAAGATTTTGCAACAGTATTTTGTGCTCCTCCCTAGTATCTCCCAGAACAAAGGCAAAAAAGCAAGACATTGCATTTTAAGCATGATTTTAAAAGCAGAAAGCACTCAGCTTTTATTAAAAAACAAACACAATTTTATTAAAAAAAAAAAAAAAGAGAGATATTTGAGCTTACAGACTTCCTGAGATACAACATTATGTCCCAGTGATGGAAGCTTAGCTTTCCTGGTTTTTAACAGCCCCCCAAAACAGCTAATTCCTACCCTGGAACTGTTTCCTGACCTCTAAAAAGGGTCATCTATGTATAACTGTGGACAAAAATATGCCCGGGACACACCAGTGCTGCAGGGTAAGATCTCAGAAAATTCTGCATGTTCAGTCCATACCTAAAATAACCTTTTTTCCCTCTCTTTTTTTCCTTTCTGCTTCTCTCATGATAAAACATCCTCTCAAAAAAAAAAAAAAAAAAAAAAAAAAAATTATTCTAGGGAACCTTTGCCTGGTTGGTGTTAAGTGGTACACGGAGAATGATTCTCCAGCAATGAATAAAGTAATAGCTCTCATAATAGGAAAGCCCATATTAAGTCTCAACTTCCAGATAAATGCAGCATTGAGTAAACCTTCTCTAAAGCTTTTCTCTAAAAGAATTAGAGGCAGATAACAGCGAAGATGTTCTCAGTGACCTCAGTGGAAGAACAAGCTAAGAGAAAACTCAGCTCTCCTGATTCTTAGCTCACACCAGCTGCCTGAAAATACCGTAACCTCAGAGAAGTCAACTCATTCTGAAACGCAGGCTACAGAGTTGTGGTTGCAGAGACATTCACTAGAAAAACAAATCCATTTTTACAATGAGAACTGGTATCTGAAGCCCTACTGTCTCACAGCAGCTTCAAAAACCGTATCTCATCAGCCTCTCTGCCCCCTCTCTGCCATACAATTTTACCTCCATCATCATCCCCCTATACACCACCATCTCCTTCTGTGCTTCAATAAGCCTCCCACACACACTTTGAATTTCTCATCAAAACTGCTTTTACAAATCACGGTTTGTCACTCTTGCGGCATTTAACACAATTCTTGCTACTTCTCCTGTGCATCCATCAAAGAGAAACCATGTTATTTCACTGAGGCATTGTACCTTTTCCTTCTAATATCAACTGCCATTTTAATTCTTGTTGATTTTTGACAACGTGCTGTCTAGCTTCTTTGGGGTGATTACTTTGCGTTTCTATTGTCCTTTAAGCACCAACTTATTTAGCAAGAGAAATAAACAGCAAATCATATTTGCTGGAGAATGACAGGTAACTTGTCCATCTTAGCTGGAAAAACATTCAGTTGCCATTTTTAATTATATCCTGTTACATAAACATGTTTGACAGAGTAAGACGCTAATGAGCAAGCCCAAAACCTCTATGAAAAATCTCATACCTCTATTTTTGAGATTTGTAATGCTTATATGACACATACACTTCCTACAGTAAATTGACAACTCACTTGAGTGAATTGTATTTGCGTATCATAGACCAGCACACCCTTTCCATGATAACCAAAACTTCACACTGTATTTTCAAGGCTGCATTTGCACAATCCTTCTTCCTCGTCACCCACAGCCTCTCACTGACCATTCAGTTACTGATCCATAGTCCAACAAGGCAAACAATAAACCTACAGATCAGTAAGTTCCTACATTTTCAAAAGCATTATTTAAATGCTTCCATAAAAAAGTCAATTATAGACTCTTCTAACAAATGTTACTGACCTCAGACTTGAGAATAAATAGCTCAGCATGAATAGAGAGAATTGATTCTTGCATATTTAATTTCCAACAGTCTGTAAGACCTGAGCTAAAGGCTGACATTATATTTTATTGGATTTTTCTGGCATTTTCTAGCTATTTGTGATCTCCTCTGTATTCACTCTTTCCTCATAATAAAATTTTAAAGCCTCTGTATGTGTCTGTGCTTATCTGCATATCAATATTTAACAATATTCTCCCAAAACAGCACTGCACAAATATAACTTTGAAAGAGTAGTAGAAAGTTTCTTGCAATCTGTTATTCTCTTCATGCTTTGCAAACCCTTCTGATGAGGATCTTTTTCATACTTCTTTTGGGAGACGCTTTCCTGCAAAAGTCTTTGGGACAGAATGTAAATCAGTTTATGGCTAGCGATAAGAAATCAAATTACTTTACCTAAATTATTTAAGATTTTTTTCTACAGATAAAAGGTAAGTAAAACATCTATAAAATTCAAATTCCTGTAAGGTTAAGAAAGCGGTATCAGAAGAGGTTTATTAGAAGAGGTTTCTCCAATAACAAGAGTAAGTACCTTTCTTACTAGCATGATCTTTGTATCACTACTCACTCAAAACAATTCACGTAGAGTCTTACAGATTAAACATACAACTATTAATTCTATCATTCCTGTATCCCAACCTAAACATATTATCAAATCTAATCTTTAAGACAAAGATCACTTTGGTTAGACTAATATACATACTTGCAAGATTGTTACACTTTCAAAAAAATTCATGGACTAGAGTTAAAATATATATATTTTATATTTAGTTCCACTCTGCAAAACTAGGGAACTGGCATATACACAGACCAGAAGGGAACACTACGATCACTTAGCCCATCCAATGGGCACATTTTCCTGTGCCCATATATGCCCTGTGTCCCATATACAGGACACAAACAGGACTTCAAATATACATAAGCATTACCCAGTACTGCTTAAAGACTTCCATTAATCACTGAAGTCAGCTGCCTTCCTTGGTAGTTTATGCACACTTAAAATTTACACATTACAGCTGAACTGAATTTACACAACTTTGTCTGGTAGCAGTCAAAATTTGGATTATGCTTTGGAAAACTAGATACCCAACAACCTTTATCAATAAAATCTGATTAAGGCATGATTTTATCAACTTATCCTTTCAAAAAGTTAAACAGATGTAGGCCCTGGAATCAATTTAGGACTGAAAACATGCCTTTAATTGGTTTTGTGCTTCTTCTTTGACCTTTTCCCAGTGTGCCAACAACCCTTTCTGAATTCCAAAAGTAGCTGTAGCAGTGCCAGCTGCAGAAGAAACATTACTACTTGCCTGCTGCTTTTACCCTTACAGCCCTTACCTCCTAAAGCACATGCTCAGAACAGCTCTGAATACATACCTCCAGCTGGATTATCCACCACCCATCATCTGCAAAGCTGCTTCAGATCACTGTTTCCAAGGTAGTCTTCCCTAACCTAAAAGCATAAGCTTTCCTGTTCGGAGGTATACTACTTTAATATGCGGCCAGGAACTCCATAATGTTTGCTTAAGTCCAGTCTTCAAAGCAAATAGTAGGCTTTGAAGCCTAAAAGCATCGAAAAAGGGCTGGTCTCATTATCTCTCCCTCAAGCTTCTGCTTCCACTTTGTTTCACATCCATCAGGAGCTCTCCATTCTCCCTTGCATCAGCATTGGCATTTCTGGATCTTTTCCACAACCCAATGCAAAGCACTGACACAACAAAACAGAAACCATTTTTATTCTTCTGACAGTTAGGAAATGCATCAGCTCATGGAAGGAGGCCCCTGAGCACCCTGGTGTGAAGCCACAGGCAGATGAACAAAGAGGAAGCAAAACCTTCCCTGCTGCAGCATCCACAAACAGGGATCGCTTCAGCTCACAGCATCCGTCCTCGCAGGAGTGACCTGCTGTCATCCCACTCCAAGTAAACCCGAAAGTTTCAAACTGATGCATTTTGATCAAAGACATCAAATTTCAAAAAGCAGCATGAACCTCCATTTGTGAGTTCATGTCTTATTTAAAAAGCCAGGAAACACAAACGAGTACCAACCAGAAGCTTTTTTCCTGCCTTCCTTTTTCCTCTGCTGAGAGCATGAAAATGACAACCTCTCTGTTTTGATAGTCAAGTGTTTATAGCATTAGTAGACAATAATACCAATCCCAGCCATGTCACATAGCAATTTACACACCAGTTTCAACCGCTGAAGCGGCACGTGAAGCTGGCAACACTCAGACGGAGGAATAGCTTGCAACCACAAAGCAGAGAAGGCTTCACTCCCTTCTCCTCTCTCACCTGCCACCTCCAGCGCCCACTGGATTTTTTACAGAGCTGCTCAAACTCCTTCCCTTGGGGAAAAGCAAGGTGGAGAGCAAGCTGTCCATTTATAATGGCAACCTGAGCCTATTTACCTACTGACTACTCCAATCGCATCCTTTTTCAGATCACGATCTCTGATTGCTGGGCAATAGTTTGTGTTTCAGTATGCTAAAGAATAGCTTTAGTTGAACTATCAAATTAGCTTACGCCATATTAGAGGCTAAAAAGGTCCAATAAAGGGTCCAACAAGCAATGCAGCCAGCTCAAGGAAAAAGGATGCAAGTGGCAGTCAAGAGTTATTGACTTAAATTTCTATGAAATTACAGCATAAGTTTCAGCTCTCCTCTCTCACCGAGGTTCCACTAGTGTCAGAAATGATGAATACTCAAAATAATTCCAATATTGAGGACCCAAAAATAGTCAAGAATGGGAGGAAATACAACTACCAAAAAAAAAAAAACGGGGGGGGGGGGGGGGGGGGGGGCGTGTGGTTGTAGAT
>JAWLRI010000379.1:1424986-1437253 GCA_034781795.1 Crypturellus tataupa | reverse complement strand
GCTAGGGCTAGAGGTCTCTAGTGGCCCGTTCCCACCTTAATTTTTCTCTGATATCCAGTCAGGCTGGTTGAGGTTATTCACTCCATTTCTATCTATATATTTCCTTTTTTTTTTTTTTTTTTTTTGCTTTCAAAGGGGTGGTGGGGGAGGGACAGCCTTAGCCGCACTCCCACAGAGCTTCTATTTAGGGATGGGAATATCCTGCATTTGGGATCAGTCCTACTTGCATTTTTTGCGATGAGTTAAGCAAAGCTACACTGAGATATGCAGTGGACTTTCTGGGTGTGGGGGAGATTGGCCAGAAGATCTGCAGAACCATGATTCAGAAGAATGTATATCACCTCTAGAAATATGGGAATATGGGCACTGCACAGTATGTGTAGATGAGTAGCGTGCATAAAATAAAAATACTTACATACTGTATATGTGTACTTTTGGCAATGATGACAGATGGTGATATTTCATGAGGATATTTTCAGGATTTGGGCTTTGTTTATTCAATTAATATTAGCTGCATTAAATGGACCAAGGGAAATAGTTGCGATTGCACTGACGTACTCTGCTGCAAAAACTTCAGTAGAGCCAATTCAGCAATTAACAAGTAAACATTTCCCATTTTTTTCCTGTAAATTTTGTACTTTATAGCCTTCATAATTAAAATAACCTTTTTAATGTGAGTGGCTGTAAAACAGGTAATGATATCCATCTCTGAGAAAGACACACAAATACAGAATGTGCACGTTTCTAAAGGTAAAAATGAAGACAGCTGGTAAAGCACATTAGTGTATTTTTAACACTCCTTTTCTGTTAT
Organism: Crypturellus tataupa; assembly: GCA_034781795.1. Taxonomy (NCBI): domain Eukaryota; kingdom Metazoa; phylum Chordata; class Aves; order Tinamiformes; family Tinamidae; genus Crypturellus; species Crypturellus tataupa. The sequence goes on along the minus strand of JAWLRI010000379.1, from coordinate 1,436,442 downwards.
CTGATTTAGAAAAAAAAGTTACAAAAAAAAAAAGAAGAAGAAGAAAGAAATGCTAACAAGCACACCCCTCGCCCAGCCCAAGCTCTTAAGAAATAGCAGCAGTCCTGCAGAACTGCATTCATATCACAGTGCCAGGGCTCTATATTTAACAAGCTTTCCCTGGCTCCCACACCCAGATGAATTCATTGGAATGCAGAAGGAAAGCAAGAGCTCATCTGACTCATTAGGAGGCTGACACGTAATTACCATCAATTAAAAATGCCTTCTAGAGCGACCGTGTGAATTTGTGCCTGCTGAAATAAATGAAACCATCAGGATCTCTGTAAGCAGGGATTTGGCTTAGCACTGTGCTCAGAACTAGTGCAGATTTGATTAATCTGCAAAACTAGTTTGTTGGTGTGCTGACTAACGTTGCTTCTACTGTGTATCTATCTGAAGGAATCCTTTCAGAGGCGATGTTACAGAGTTGAAGTTTTACCTCCTCCATTTTCTGTGACTTTTAAGCAATATACTCAAAGAAAGTATATTGTATTTATTGGGAATATGTAGTAAAAAATACCGGTTGTGACAAAGTGTTTTGTTGATGCTAGATAATTTTATCTTTTGTCTTTCACTAGCCAACTGCAAGGAAAAATATTAAGAGATAAAAGTGTTACAACAAAGGATTACTACACTGGTTGCAGTTTCACTGTATCTGTACTGAGATTTCTTATTCTGAAGTCCTCCTCAGAATCTCTTCTATTTAGGATTAACTTATTCTTAGAATAAGATATTCGCAAAACCCAAAAGGCTTTTGAGCAAACTCAATGGTACAAAAGTGCCTATAGGAATATTCTTGTGAAAATTTTATCTCAAGACAAAAACTTTTTGGATTCCTCTAATATTTTAAGATGTACCTTTTAAGATCAAGTACCCTTGATCACACTTTTATTTTTTACAATTATTGAAAAAATACAATAGAGCAATTATGAATATATATATGTCTACTTACACAAGCATGTTAGAGTTTCCATTGTATAATAAGTATGTCCTTTTGCCATACTCACTTGTATTCAATAGTTATAACAAGCAGCTAATCCTTCTTTTGCCTGCAAAAGGGATAATACCCAATTCATCAAAGTATATTGTATTGCTACAAGGAAAAAATGCATAATTAAGCTGTAGTCAGTTAAGAGGAGGGACTGCCTTGAATTTTACTTGCTAAATATTTTCTGGTAGTGCCCAAAGCGTGCTGATGTTTAGTTTTTCATAGTCTTATAATAAAATAAAACTAGTCCCACAGATGAAAAACACCCAGAGCTCCACCAAAGCTTCTAGGACCTGCCATAGGAAAAATAATAAATGGTCCTAGAGTGCAGAAATTGATCTGGTTGTAAAGTTTGACAGATTCTTCTGCTTCATGCATGGATGTATTTTAAGATGATCAAGAGACTCCAGATAAATCCTTTGTGCCTTTTCAAAAATTCAAGGTGGTCAGATAACTTTGATCTGGGTCCATTTCTAGTTGGAATGTTCTATGGGATGTGTCATAGGGAAGAAAAGATCAGAGAGCTAACTTTAACGTCAGGGACCCTCTTGGAGGAATCCCGTGGGTCAGGATCCTAGAAGGGAAGGAGATCCAAGAGAGTTGGCTAATATTCAAACACCACTTTCTCCAAGCTCAGGATCAGTGCATTCCTACAAGAAAGAAGTCAGAGGGAGGACAGAGAACCTGTGTGGATGGACAAGGAGCTCTCGGGAAAACTTAGATAGAAAAAGAGCGCATACATAATGTGGAAGAAGGGACAGACCACATGGGAACAACATAGGAACATTGTCAGATAATGCAGGGATGGGGTGAGGAAGGCCAAGGCCCTTTTGGAATTAGAGTTATCAAGAGATGTCAGAGACAACAGGAAAGGCTTCTACAAATACATCAGCAGCAAGAGGAAATCTAAGGAAAGTGTGGACCTGCTGCTGAATGAGGCGGGTGCCTTGCTGAAGGATCCCACACCTGGAATATTCTGTGCAGTTCTGGGCTCCCCAGTACAAGAGGGACATGGAAATTCTAGAGAGGGTCCATTGTATTGTGACAAAGATGATTAAGGGACTGGAGCAGCTATCGTATGAGGAAAGGCTAAATGAACTGGGCCTGTTTAGCCTGGAGAAGTCAAGATTGAGAGGGGATCTGATCAATATGTACAAATACCTGAAAGGAGAATGTAGAGAGGATGAGGCCAAACTCTCCTCCATGGTGACCAACAACAGAACAATGGGTAATGAGTATAAATTAAAACTCAGGAAGTTCCATCTCCATGTGAGGAAGAACTTCCTTCCTGTGAGGGTGACAGAGCCCTGGCACAGGCTGCCCAGAGAGGCTGTGGAGTCTCCTTCTCTGGAGATCTTCCAAACCCACCTAGATGCCACCCTGTGCCACGTGCTCTGGGTGTCCCTGCTGGAGCAGGGGGTTGGACTAGATGACCTCTAGAGGTCCCTTCCAACCTCAACCGTCCTGTGATTCTGTGAAAAAAATCTGTATATATATATATGTAAATATGTGTATATATATGTGTGTGTGTTGTGTGTGTATATATAAATATATACATATATATATAATTTTTTTATCAATATTTTAGCATATTTCACCTCCTGTGTACATTAGAGGTTGTTTTGAGCGAAGAATTGAAGTAAGGATCCTTAAATGACCCTAATGCTTGTTACTGATATTTTAGTTGTACACCTGCATTTGATGTGTAGAGGCCAATTACCAAATATGAGGAAATTTTAGTTATCATAATGTAGAAGCATGTATATTCTCGTATGTCCAAGGAATTTGCTTTGTTACAACTGAAGTTGCTTACAACTGAAGCAACACAGCAGGTCTCATACTATTCAGTTTTAACAGGTACATGGTAACCTGGTTTGGTATATAGATTGGATTTTGTAAAGTATGTTATCTACAAATGAACAGATACTGATTTTGCTTTTGCACAAAAATCTCTCCAGGTATCAGGAGCAATACAACTGAAAACCAGAAGTCAGATACCTCTTTAGAATTTTTCTGCTTTTTTAAAAATCATTTCTCAAGGAAAGGGGTGCTCTGCTAGGAAACATAAGTGTCAGGAAGATATATAGGTGATTTTATTAACAATATGAGGTTGCTTTTTTGGAAATATGTCTAGAAGATTTACAACCTGATATCTCTCCTGAAGTTGAGTGAGTTGCAGAAGAAGGTGAAGCTGAGGGGTGGGACAGGAGCTATTTATCAAAAATATTTGAAAAAAAAAGCTACTTTGCTGAAAGGAATAGAAGACAAAATACCATCTATTTATACCCTTTTGATCCATTTGATCATTTGCAGGCTTTGTTTAAATATGCAAGCATTTATACTTAAAAAAAGCTGCAGAGTGTACAGACTTGGTACCAGGAAGAAAGCCTCTTTCCTCAAAGATCAGTTTGGTTAAACTCATAGGAGGGGAAAAATGTTTAAAGCTAACATCACGGTGACACTATTTATGTTTAGGGTACACTTCATGATTGCTAGAACAAAACAGGAAAATAATGGGACCAACTCTCTGTGGTCATAAAGCAGTGCAATATTCTAGAAACCAACACAGCGCTTCATTTGCTCTCCAGCATGTTCTGAAACTGGGAACGCAAAAAGTCTCCTTTTCCCGCTGAGATTAAACCCTGTAAATTTGCCATGGAAACCATTTCTTTCTTTATTTTTTAGATCCTTTTTATAGCTGAGTTATAGTGGTTCAGACATGGGAAGTGTGAATCTTGTGTTTTGGGTCGGGGGTCTCAATTGGGAGTGGGGGGGCAGAGGGAGGAATAAATTCCTTTTCCAAAATGCGTTCACATCTCAGAACTCTCAGCGCAGGGGGTTTAGCAAAGGGCAGATCTTTCCGATGGCTGGAGAATAAAAGTATGGAGGCCATTTTTTCCACAGGAACTGAGAAATGAATCCTGAAAAGCAGAGGCCGAGGATGACCCATTTTCGGGTGTGCGTGCATGTGCAGGTGAGAGGGGCAACACAGCAGGTAAGAGACGAAGCTCCCACAACCGTATGAGCTGACTCACTGGCGAGTCCAATAACAATAGTGCGGTGCAAGCGCTAACAACAGCATTGAAGGAGGCAGAAAACCCTGCAAAAATGGCTTGGGGAGGAAACTGGAATGATGTCCAGTGATGAGGAGGAAGGGGACCTCCGGGACCACTCCTTGCCCCCACCATGGCCTGGCCTCTTTTTTGAAAAATCGACATTTGTGGAAGGCCTGGACTGTTCTTTCATGAGCATCATTTTCTTTCCTTGCTTAAACTGAACCACGGTGAGTAGCCCAGAGTATCTCCAGGACAACTCAAGTGTATTTTAAAAGAGTAAACTTTTAATTTAAAAAAGCAAAGAGGAGGGTTTGGAATGAAGGCAAAAGCAGAGGTTGCTGCTGTAGGCTTGGTTCCCACTGCTTTGCACTGTCTGCAGTTTTGCTTATATTTCAAACTAGGTTTCCAATTTACCCTGGATGTAAAGCTGGAATTTTTCCCTCTCTCTTATAATTTGGTCAGGACTTGTAAATTTTTTCTGGTTTACAGGATTACTGCAATCAAACCAATTCTGCCCTGGTACCAGTACACTGATGGGATTTTGGGGTCCATCTCTCTCCCTTACCCAGTAACTGGTAGTCCCATTTTTTTCTGTTCTTCTCAGGTGGACTTTCCACGTACTTTTCTACTGATGGAGCATTTCGTCACCCTTCTTTTGGCATAATGCCGCGTCTGTTTGATTGTACTGAACACAAGGTATTTTTTATGGTACCTCTTCAACCACATTGAGTTTTTAGGATGATTTGTTCCTTCCTACTTCTTTTACTCACTCATATAGTAGACTTGTTCATGACAGAAATCAGACATTTCAAGGTTGATTAGATACTATAGCAGTCTAGGACAAAATTGCATCTTTTTGCCTTGCTTACACAGACCTTACAGAGTTTACAGTCCTCAAATGTTCACCTGTTTTTCTTGAGGATGTCCACAAAGTAGCTGGAAAGTCAGGGCATATTTTCTGTTCTTACTTGAACATCACTTCAGCAAAACTTCAGAAACTGAAAGATTCCATCAGTGTCTAAAAGATCCACAAAACTATATGTTAATATGTCCACATTTACTTTTCATTTTATTTATCTATCACCCTGTGGAGTCCAGGAGCCCAAACGATAGTATGAATATGCTTCTTTCTCCACTGATTAATATAGGTACTTCATATCACATGCTGGGTGCTGTGTGGTGCCTTGATGCCAAAGTCAGATGTCTAGGCTCTGTCAGCTGTCTTCATATATTCCTCCCTCAAAGCATTATCATTCTTATGGCGACCTACATTTAACTGCCATATTCTTTTTCTGTATTGTTCTACATTTAGCATTCTTGCACAAGATACCATGAAATACATAAATGAACATAAGTGATTTTTCTGCAGTGAAATCTAAAATAAGCAGAGGTCTCCGCACAAATCTCCCAAAATACCATCTCTGAAGTTCTCAGTCCCCTCTTGCAAGTGGACTGCTAGTCGTCTTCAGCAAAGCTTTCAGGTTCACTGGGCTATCAGAGCCCTTCCTCGCTCTGATAACTACTCGTGTGTTTGGCACTGTTGTTAAATATTTCATATCTATCTCTGTGAGCTATGGGCAGTGTGGAAACAACTGCTGATTCAGAATGTAATGGGGATTTTTTGTTTCCAGGTCACTAAATATAAGGTTTGGATTCAGCACACAGACTGGTCATGTTGAAAGACCATCTTTCTGCACTGAACCCTATATAGGAAGGTCAGTGTTATATGAAGGAGGTAGAAAACAGGGGACTAGGAGATAAAGAAATATTTAGTTTTCATTCAGTAAATTTTTGAAAGACTTACTTGGATTTGGAGTCTCCTAATTGACATTTGATATGCTCAATATTTCTGTATTGTCACCATTTTTTGCTGAGTTTTGAAATCAAAATTATGGACATTTCCCATAAATAAAAATGATTAGTTTTCTCCTTCTGAACCCTTTTAAAAAAGATTCTTGTACCAAAGCACCTGCTGACTTACTTTAGCTATGGTAATATTATGGTAATATTATGACCATGACGGCTTCTGGATATAAGCAGGGCAAGCTATACAGAAAGATATAACATGTTTTCACTGATAATTTGATAAATGTATATGCATATATATGCATATATACATGCACATACTACAGAAGTATTCAACAGACAAGTTTTAGTGAGAACCCTGCCCTCCAGTTTGCTGAAGGTTTGTCAAACCCAAATGCTCCCATGCAGTGTTTGGAAAACCATAACTGTACTTGAATCCAGCAGAAATGTTGTATCATGTTGAATTTTCCGGTCATTCCCGGTGACAAACTCACCAGTATATCTCTGTACAGGCCTTGGTGTGACAGCAGAGCACGTGCCCCTCTGTTGGGATATTTTGCCTGCCCAAAACCACAGTGAAGTGGGGAACTGTTCTTACATTCCCTTTATGTTTGCAGGGCTACAGCATGGTGATACTGCACTCTTCAAAGGCCTAGACTAAAGTCCTAACTACCAAAGTGTCCTTCTGCCTAGACAATTTTATTTCAATAACACTTCACAAGAAATGTGAATTTATGAGAAACTGCCTTGTTTCTGTGCTGCCTTGGCTTTCTGTGCAGAGCACCAGATGCCAGAAGGAAGTGAGAAGAAAGTGTGAACCCAAACCTGCAGCATTGCAGTGAGGAAAGAGAGCGTCTCATATGCAGGGGCAGCTTTAGTCTCGAGGACAGTAGCCAGGGTTGGCTGAACTAAGCAAAGTCTGCATAAATCTCTGTATGACACCTTCATTTTCTGTAACGCCGTATAAACCTTCACAGAAAGTGTGACAGTCCTCGTATATTCATATGGAATAATAAAAAAAAAAAAGGTATTCCAAACCTCCTTGGCTAATACTAACAGTAAAAAGACCCATCTCTCCATTTTCATTTCCCTCTTCTTGTGAGGGAGGCTGGAAATTATACAAACAGAAGGAAGAATGTCAGAGGTCTCTAGCTGATATATTTTTAATTGCTATTGCTGATGTTATTCGGAATGGCCATTTTTGAGTTATTAGTTTCCTAATTTGGCCATTCATTTTGTTGACAGTATTTCTGTCAGGGTGCTTAGGCATAATATGTTGTGGACCACAGAGTAACATTTGGATTCAAAAGCAGGTGGGTGAAACCAAGTAGGACTTGAACAGGCTAAGGCACATCATGGCACAGTCTTCCTTCAAGTGAAAACTTCCCGTGTACACTGGGGCAGCCTGAGTCCTAGGGAGGGAAAAATAAAAAATTCACTGACTTCTGCAGCTTCAGTTTCCTTATGTGTAAGGATGGGGAAAAATGCCCAAGTGCTTGGTCTGAGCAATGGAGGGAGACACTGACCCTTCTGATGAACTTCTAGGTTAGATGGCTGGGTCAGAGCTGGAAATCAAAACCTTGTGAAAGTATGGAAAATAGGTCTGACATGGAGGAAGAAGATGAGCTGAGAACAGTGAGGGGAAAGGAAATCAAGGCAATTCCCTTATTTTCTACCCTCTGAACATGGGCACCACCAGCTTGCAAGCACTGAAGGTAGAAAGGAGTAGTCAGGCTAGGAGGTGACCAGAAAACTGGCAATATTCTGGCAGTGCTACTTAAAAAGGCATTTTCTCCTTGTAGATTTTACACAGTAAAATGTTATTCAATTTGTGATACAAAAGGAAATATTTTTGTACCTCTCTTAATCCTTATGATCACTGTTAACTGGCTTAAAATCAGAAACGGTGTGCTTGAGGACACTTATTTTAAAATAGGTAGCTTAAAATGACACAAAAATATTTGAAGAGTTTTTTTCATAATATTTGGGGGAAAATGGGCATTCATATATTTTATCATGATGTTCTAACAAAACCTATGGTGCATGATACTGTACTTCTTATCCAGGAGCAGTAGGATTTAAAATTAATAGCCTCAGTGCTAAAAGATGAGCACCTTCCACTTGAAGCAAAGGAATAGCTCATGCTGTTAGTAGCTATAGAAAATGTTCAGATTGGCCATTTCCTTGAGCATGACAAAGGCCCATACGGTGCCAAGTGGACTACAGGACGGTTCTGGTTGCTTTTTGGTGTTTAATACCTAACACAAGGTTGTCATCTGCGCATCATAAAATAATAATTAATTATTATTCATATTTTTTTTCATTATAGTCATTCCACAGTAGCAATTAGTGATGTGGATTAATATTGCCTCAGGGAATATGTTTGCTATAAGGAACACTTTTGTATTCCTCATCTAATAGGAACAGAACTTCCTGCAGCAGATAAAGATGTTTGGATACCTGAACTGCACATTTCATCCTGTTATGGCACAGATTTAGCACGACACAAAACCTCTTAATTCCCCATCATTTGTGTAACTTTTTTCTCTGAGTAAATCCAAAAATCAGATTCAATTTTTTTTCAGGCATCCAATTTATGTAAAGGAAATCCTTTTCATTATTTTTTCCTTTTTTACTGTACAAGTCTTGGAGCTCAAGACCAGTGTAACTTCATATCCTCTGCCTCCATGCACTAATACTGAGGATGTAAATAGGCGACATTTTGGCTAACTAACTCTAATTTACTAAAAGTCTATGATTTGATGAAGTTTTTTAAAATAGCCTTGTGTTCCCATCCCATGCTGTGCCTCATGCAATATTTGTTTGGCTGACTGAGAGCAGAACTGTCCCAACTTGTTTGAGAGTCTGGGAATTGCTCCCAGATAGCTGATACTGGGGGAGGACCTCATAAAAGTACAGGCAACTTTGCATAGATGACCTGTTTTGATTTTAACCCATGTAAGATAACATTCTGACTTTTTCCCCCCTCCTATTTGAAGAATAAAGGAAAAAGATGATCAAAGAACACGAGACACAGATCCAAAAATGGACATACATTCATTGTAGGAAAAAAGTGGTTTATATTTCATATGCTTCTTATTTTCAATGTGTGTGGAATACTTCATGACCCAGAAATTTCTGGTTTTGAAGAGCGCTCATGAAACAGGATTTTTAACACTGAAAATTGCACAAGATTCTAGGAAGTTTGCATACTTTAATACTTGTTTTTATCTAGGGGCAAAATGGCTGAAAGAAAAAAAGGAGGGAGGTGTTACTCCACGCTTATTTTTATAGAATTGGATTTTTTCATAATAGCAAGATGGGAAATTTTAATTTGAATTATTTTACAAATATGAATTCATTTGGGGAAAATTATTGCATAATGAAGCGCTATTAAATGATAGCATAGAATACTTGGATAAATTCTGGTTCATTTACTGTGCATTTAAGAATTCACTCCTTTCTATAATAATTGTGTTTGTACGGCCTCATTTGCCCAATTAGAGAAAAAAGCATGCTAATTAAACATTACTTTCTCAAGGACAAACACATATTTTCTTGACTTTTCATACCAAATAGTCTACATGATAGAGTTATGCTGGTTTATATCAGTAGAAAAACTGACCCTTAAATAAGTGTCATCATCTTATGTCATTTGTTGAATTGTAGCAAAAATTGATTAGATTGCAATAAAACTTCCTAATATGTTATGTGCATACTGAAAAAGAGAAAATTATTTAACTAAACTATGCAGTGATGTTAAATCATCATTTCCTTTTTTCATGTGATGATGCTTACCTACTGGTGTAGGAAAGACTTATTTCTTCCTTCCAGTCACACCCACAGCCTTGAAGAAATAGAAAAATAAAGCCATAGTTTAAATATATTATCAATGTATTTGTAGTGTTTTCAAAATCTGGAAGAAAAATTATTTGTTTTTATTGCTACATTCTTATATTACACTTCTTGATTTTCCCAGTCACTATTTCTTTGTCACATTTGCAGAATTTTTATAAGCTATTAAGTAAAGAGCACATACGATGATACTCTCTTTAGATGATATTCTAAAATATTTAAAATTGCATGCTTAGGAGCACTGAATTATTTTAACAAAGCTCTAACAAAAATACTTTACCATATTGTCATAATTTTCAGGTAAAATTCTAAAAATCTCAGCTCTCACTGACAGAGAAGATTCTATGCACTACAAGTGCAGCACTCCACAATTATTCTGCATCTGTAGTTCAAATACCTTTTTGCTCCAGGTTACAGATTCATCCCTTCCCAGAAGAAATATATTAAACTCCAATTCTGCAAACACTTAAACCTGTACTATCAATAATTTCAGGGCTGGGGCTTTAAATTCTTCTCTGAAAAAAATATTGATGGACTCTAACCTGCAAGCATAAATGAGTGGGTGCAAAATACTGCTTCAAATATTTTATTGTTTCATGATTATAAATTGAATTCAGATTCTAGGGGTTTAAATAAAAACTAGGGTTTCAGATTGAGTTGTTTTAGTTCAATCAGTGCTATGAAAAAAAAACAGTTTTAAGAGAGAGTTTTATGTTTCCTTTTTTGAGCACGGCAGTATTTAAGGAAAAAAAATGCAAAGGAGGATGCAAAATTACTTCTTACAAATGCATCCTGTAATGGAAATTCTTCTAAAAATCCCTCCTCTATAAGCCAGGAATATATTTTGGTGTCATACGTGTACAGAATTTCATTAAATACAATCGTAGACAGAACTGTTAAAAATAACTGATTTAGAAGAAGGAACTCATCCAAAGAACACTAACATGGTAACAAACATCCAAATGATGAAAAAAAGATCAGATGGGGCAAGCATATCCAAGGACTGATAGCATATTCTTTAAAAAAAGCACTTTTCCCACATCCAACCAATCTTAGACATCTATTCTCCATTGTTTTTCTTTTGTAAACTTTTTCGTCCTTTTTCGATTTGTTTTACAATTTTATCATGATTTTTTTTAGGGAGGGAGGTTCATTTTTTCCTCAGTCAGCTTCCTCGGTTTACTTTCATTTTTTGTGTTTTATGTTTTGTTTGTTTGTTTCTTAATTTTTAAGTTTCCTGGACTGAAAATTCCTGAAATTTTGGCCTTGGGGACACTTTCCACAGTCAGAGAACTAGCTGATCTGGTGTATTTTCTAACCCGCTCTGGAGCTCTCCATGAAGTTATACAGCTTGCAACAATGGCGACAACGACAGCCTGCTTTTTATAGCGCTTTTAAACCGTTTCGCCCAGGCCTCAAGCCTCTTACCAGACAAGGCAGTGTCATTTTCCCATTTTACAGCTGAAGGACCCAGGGTGAAGCGGCTTGACCAAGGACCCACTCGGGGTGCTGCAGGGCCCGCGACGGAGCCCAGCTCTCCTGCAGGCCCTCCTTGCTTCCTTAAACCTCACTGCTCCGCAGTTACGTAGCAGCTGTGCGATCTCCACATGGTGCAAATTCAGCCTGAGTCTAATATGCCTCTTTTCAGTAGTGGCCAGTGACAGAACAAGAGGAAATGGCCACAAACTTAAACATCAAAAGTTCCACAGGAA
>JAWLRI010000379.1:1397355-1424886 GCA_034781795.1 Crypturellus tataupa | reverse complement strand
ATGACCTCTAGAGGTCCCTTCCAACCTTAGGCATTCTGTGATTCTGTGATTCTATGCATGTCTGCTTAACTTTGGAATATGACTAGAAAGATTTTTTCTTTTCCGTCTTTTCCTTTTAATTAGAAAACAACTAAAACTCTTCCCTGACTCTTTTTTTTTTTTTTTTTTTTTATCTCCCCAGCAATGCCATTGCCATTCTATTAATAACAGGCTTGCGGGAGTATTTTGTCTGACCTGGCAGCAGAACTGCTATTTCTTACTCGGTTTGCTATCTGCAATTACCGTACTCTTCTGAAGTGCAAAAGACATCTATAAGAACCAAACCCATTTCCCTGCTTAAAATCAGACACAATGCTGCAGCTTATTGCAGCCCGCAGTTCACATTATGTTTTCCGTCTTTTTGTTGGAGCCGTGTCCGCGGTGATTGTCGGGGAACATTTGCTAGCAGTGAAGGTGAAGGACCCTCGCTGAAGTGGTGGGAACAATGCGCTGCGTCAAGGAGCGCGTTAAGTTTGTTTGGCTTCGATGTTTACTGATTTCTCCACTAAGACCTTCAGCTCTTAACAATGTCCTGCGTCCTCAAGCCATCCATGAAGAAGAGCATTGTCCTTGAAGGCAATGCTAATGGGAGGCTGAAGAGGTGCCGAGCTATTTTTAATTTCCTATGAGGCCTTAATTTCTGCCTCTTGGATGGATGGTGTTGGTGACTCTACTTTCACTTATTTGCTCTCCATACTGTTTGAAAACCTTCTGAGAGATCACTTAAAGTCCATGACTTTCCCAGGTAGAAATAAGGATTTAAAAGGACTTTAAAAAGGAAAAAGATCCCATTGGTACATCAGGGAAGACAACGCAGCAGCACTTTCAGAGCACATACTAGGATGGTCTGTGAAATTGGCACCGTTCTGCTCTGTTCATTTAGAAAAGTTGCTGCTTTCAAATTTCCAAATTTCCAATTCCAAACTGAGGAATTTGGCTAAACTCCCCTACTCCTTCCTCAGAGCTCGTCCTGGAGCCAGGGTCTTGTGGTCCCTGCCTCCGTCACCCTCAGCACAGCTCTGCTCCCGCACCCGCACGCAACCATCCTCACGCAGGGACACCAGGACAGGAGCACGGCAGAGCACACAGCGGCGCAGCAAGGACGAGGTGGGACTGCCCGTCCACCTAGTACAGACCGGCCCTATACCTGGGCCAAACTCACCACGAAGGAAAGGGTTATGAATCTGTTCACACCGATAAGCAGTGAATTGACTATAAATTTGCAGCCTGGGCTCCACGGATGTTTACTCTGAATGGTCTGCCCGGTGATAACCTGCACAGATAGTTTGCTGTTTCTTTTTTACTCACCTCTTGTTTTCTTCCATGAATTCTACGTTACCTCTTGTGCTTTACCTTTCCTGGCAAAAACCGCTTCTCCGCATGACACGTAACTCCCCCCAAGGGCCAGTTATATAACATATTGCCATTCAGTGTTTACACAGCCCTAAATCTTGATCCCCTGTAGAGAGCACATTGTGTATCCTACTGGCAGCAAACAAAAGCAGCTTCCTATACAAATACACAAGTCTTGCTTCTGTGCTTGCATGTTTAGGCAAACACCCTTCTGTGCTTTGGGACGCAAAGGAAGGACGCTATCAACACCCGCGTTCCTGGTGACGCGTGGCTCTGAACGGCAAAAACGCCATCCTCCAAATAAGGGTGAGAGAGTCTCGTTGCTAGTTTGTGTCACATATACATATTTGTCGCATTGAGCAGGCATGCCGTTTTAAATGCAAACAGCTCTCCCAGTCATCAGCGTCACAGTTGTTTTAAAGGCAAATACGTTTGTTTCCTCTCTCAGTGAATGTATTTGTGCTGGGTGGTAATGGAGGGGCTCCCCCTTTCTCAGGAGGCTCCAGAGGTTTCAGCTATTGAGATGGAGTAATGCTTCCTTTAAAAACAGACAAAAATCCCACCTTCTGAAAACCCAAGTTCTGGCTGCTGTGAGTGCTTGACATCCCTCCTGTTGTGGCTAAGGTGCAGGTATTCTTGCGGGGGGGGGGGGTAAAAATATGTATAAATATGTACTTTCCTCATTATCTCTTCTTCTGTGTGTGTGGATGGTTTGTGCCTTCCCCTCCCTGCCTTCCCCTCCATACAAGATGTATTTTACATAGCTGCACTGCAATTTGCTCGTTACAGGTGATGGACTCAGCTCCAGCAACTAAACCAGAGCACTGAGATGGGCTAGTGTGGGGGATTGTTTTGGTGAGGAGCAGCAGCACAGCTCAGATTTGTCCCCATTGGGGTCCCCACCAGGCCCTGGCTGCCCAAACACAGAGTGCATCAGCTGCTGGTTGCATCAGCTTGACCTGATGAAGGCCTGTCATGGGGTTTCCTGCTGTGTCCAGGGCCAGTATAAGGGAAAAGGGGGATTTCTGAGCTCAGGGTTTCTGGTGGGAAGATGAGGCTTTCTGCATGATGTGGTGAGGTGCTCTCAGTGTCAACGTCAATGTCAAGGAAGGGAGGAAGGTCCAGCTCCACAGTTGGGTAGATGAATTAGTTGGCAGAAAGGAAAGGAGAAATGGTCCAGAGTGCTTGGAGAGAAGTTTGCTCAGGGGATTTTCTAGCAGAGAAGAAGCTGGGTTGTGCAGAGGTGAAAGAGCTTGGGAAAGCCCTGTGAGTCAAGGGGAAGGCCAGGGCTGGCAAGGACGAGTGCAAAGGAAATAATTAATCCTTAACAAACGTGTGAGTGGGAGGCATAAGGGGATGGTTGAGGAGCGATGGAGCAATACCAGAGAGGGAGAGGTTGGGAAATGTATGAAACAGCAAAAGAGTTACACAGAGTAAAAACAAAACAAAACAAAACAAGCCTTTCCCTTGCTATTGATGCAGATTGCTACATTTTTTCATACGCTGTCAAACTAAAACACTCCCTGCTACAGCCTCCAACTCCGTGCATGCCTTCCAGCTCCTATCCAACGGCAGTATCTCCCAAGCTGTGAGGTGTTCCCCTCTCAAGGAGGGAGGGAGAACAGAGCCCACCATGGCAACAAGAAAGACCTGAAGCATGTGAGTGCTGGAAGGGGAGCACTGGGAATAGGGATGTGGGAACAGGTTGAGGAAAGTGTTCACATCCCTTACCAACTCTGAGCCCAAGAGAGAAGAGACTACTCTTAATCTGGTGAAGATCTCAGCTCAACGCCATAGGAGCTGCTACAACCTCATTCAGGCTCCCTCTCCCTGAAACAAAGTCCCTTACAGGAAAATTCCCAACAGTTCATACTTATTCGCTAGCCATCACATTAAGAACACATTATAAACCATTCCTACTTTTCTGATACACACATAAAGATCCTCATGATCAGCACAGCCACTACACGTGTTAACAGCCTGTGCTGTGTTGGGGACTGCCATGTGGATGCTGCACACCAAGTCTTTTTGAGCCTTGCATGTACCTGCAAGCAGGGCACCCTCCTGCTCCACCAGCCCTAAACCTGGTCGCTCCAACGCTGGGAACCCTTGTGTAAAAGTGGCATTGGCTCTCCTGGCCATCTCTGAAGGTTTTTGGTCCATGCTCAAATTGCAATTCCCCTGCTAACGCCCACGTTATAAGATTAGTCACTAGATCACTAACCTCTCTTTTATTTTTCTACCTTCATGTTGCAAATGTCTTACATGGTTCACTGTGACGGGACTTTGGGATTGCTAAATTCCTGTGATACACTGTGAAGCTGTCTTGCTCTGCCTGGAAAACTGAAAACTGTTAAACACATCAAAGGTATCAGACTCAATTACTGTCGGGAACAAGATCTGTGTCCTTTTTCACAGATACTCACTGCTCACAGACACAGAGTAAAACACGGTTTACGTTTCTTCCTGTTGTCTGTCATATTTGTAGTGTGTTAGATCTCATAGAGCTTTTAGTCACCGTTTTCCACTTTTTTTTTCTTTTTCTTTTTCTTTAAATTTTGTTTATTCCTAATAGCGTGAGGTGGCTTTTGCAAGACCACAGCACTTGAGAAATATCCCCCTCGTTCAGTGCCTGCTTCCAGTGCTTCCACTCCAGAGAAAATTGGCTTCTCCATGGACCTTGCATCTCCAGTACTAAAGCTGTGTAAAGGAGTTGTTCCCCTTTTTGTAGACACTGCTTGCTCTTGCCCACACTGCCAAGGTGCTCTGAGAAGAACAGCACTTGGAGACCAGAAGCTTGTGGTGGGAGTCCACTGCTGTTTTGTGGTGTACTACAGAGCAAGCTGCATTGCTTCAGACAACAAAAATCTGTCTGGAGGAGAAAAAAAATTCTATTTGCAAAAGTATTATTGGGAACAAACCCAGAACAGGAAATCAACTTGCTGTTCCACTGCTGATTTTTTTTTAAGTATATATTTAAAATTTCCACAGAACCGTGCATGATCTCCCACCTGCTAATTGCAGATTTCTTATGTGGGCGGGATGCAGATTTCAGTTATATCAGCGTTAATCTGGAGAAGCTGCACTGATTGAGTTTACAGCAAAGGTTAATTATGTTTTTTTTCTGCCATCCATCTTAAGTGTCATTTTAAGGGCAACTTATTTGTGAATTTATGGCTTTTTAAGTAAGTTTAAGACAATACCAAATATCCTATAGTAAGTAATTGCAATGGAGTCCTGAAGTTGAGCTTCAAACTGGTAATTTTATTTATTTATTTATTTTACATTTCCTACATGTTTCAAGTAAGATGGTTAACACAGGAGAGCTCGGGGGGCATGAAATATGGTTGGATGAGTTCACCCAAAGGCAACTCCAATGCTTTTCCATCTGGGAGGCATTCTTCCCTCCAGGGCACTGGGATGCCAAGCAGATTCAGCACCATCCTGCTCCCACGTGTTGTGATGCCAGGCTTGGTGCTGGCACATGTCCGACCATGCTGAACCCAAGAGGAAAACAAAGATGTTCAAAGTGTTAGAAGGTTGTGAAGTTCCATGGGGAGGGATACGGCTGTCCCCAGTGTGGGAGGTACCCTAAGTTCTCCTTTCCCCTGGGTTAAATATGATTTTAATTCCAATTACCAATTTTACTATGCTTTTTTATTTTTTATTGGGTGAAGGATAATTTCAAAAGGTGATTTTTTTCAAAGGTCTTGAATGCCCAGATTTTGTGACCTGAAGATTCTCGCTATGTGATTCTGCCATTCATTTTTACAAAATTTCCACTAATCATCATGATGATTAATGGAATGATGATTTCCAAATCATCATCTGGAGTTACTGGTCAGAACAAATATCTCCTGCTTTTTTCTCCTCTTGCACTTGAATTTTAGTGACTTCATTAACAGCTTGTTATAGTTTATGAATTAATTCTTCCAAAGGATATTCTGTCATATTTGTTGCAAAACATAAGACCTATGAAGTTTTATAGAATCATAGAATCATTATGGTTGGAAAAGACCTTCAAGATCATCAAGTCCAACTGTAAGCCCATCCCCACCATGGCTGCTAAACTATGTCCGTAAGTGCCTCATCCACAAGTTTCTTGAGCACTGGGGACGGTGACTCCACCGCTCCCTGGGCAGCCTGTTCTAGTGCTCCCCACTCTTTCTGTGTAGAAATTCTTCCTAATGTCTGACCTGAACCCACCGTGGCACAACTTGAGGCCATTTCCTCTTGTCCTATTGGTAGTTATTCTGGAGAAGAGATCCACCCGCGCCTCACTACAGCCTCCTTTCAGGTAGTTGTAGAGAACGATAAGGTCTTCTCGGAGTCTCCTCCTCTCCAGGCTGAACACCTCCAGCCCCCTCAGCCGCTCCTCGATCCCAGCTGTTGACCTAGGACCGCACTGACAGCTAATCCCACGGCCATGCTGCAACAAGCTGATGATGCATGGCTGACTCCTCCACAGCCAGGGAAAGCTTGGTTGTAAATCAAGGCTTTAGACCCACCTATGAATAAGCTTATTTCTTCTGGCAGTCTAAAATGTCATCTCAACATGAAACACAGAAGCACCTGAGTCATCCTCCACCCTCCCACCTGATTCCTGCGCTTTTCTGAGTCTATATGGTGCAAAAAGCAGGTTCAGATATCTGGAATAACTGTGGCTGACATGAGCAAGTCAGGTATCACTTTTCCTTTTCCATACACTGAGAACTTGGACAGGGTTTACAGCACATCAAAACAGAAGAGTTTCTCCCTTATGTGAACATCCTAAGTAAGTAGCAATAAACATGAATGCTGATTTTTCACCTCTGGTGTTGCTTAGTTTTTTAAAAAAATTCTGATAGTGGAGTTAGGGATGCTGTGGACCCAATGGAACCGAGAGTGTTTGGGGAAAATAACAGTTTTTCTTACGTTGGAGTCACTTCTTTCTTTCTTTCCTTTTATTTTTTACAGTTTTTTCTTTTCCTTCATACAATAAAGGACAGCCAAGTAAAAGGCAAGAACTTCTCAAAGCCAAAACTGGAGGCATATGGTATTTTGTTACAGTTCTGAGCATGTCTTAAACTTGTGTGACTCTAGGAAGTCCCAATGTCCACAGGTTCCTTGTTTTTAAAATGAGTGTTATTATACTTAACCAGGTCAAAACACTGTACCTAGAAAGTGCTTTAAGACGTGTGTAATAGACAGCTTTTATATTTGCCTTAGTCTCAGCACTATGCAGTTTCAGTCCCAGAAAAAAAATCAGGAGTGAAGACCTTGTTTCTGATTTTGATTGACCCATTATTTGCCCTGGTATTTTGAAGGACCTGATGTGAAGTTCTACTTCAAGTGAATCCACCAGCAAAGGGCGATCTCAGGTGGAGACCTTTAAAGTGCTGCTCACACAAGAGTAAACAAAAAGAAAAGGAAAATAAATCAGAATTCCACTAGGAATTTCTATGACTTCTGTGTCCAGTGAGAATTTTGGTATCCGTGCAGAGATGTGATTGATTATTGCCTCTGCCACGTGGGTGCCCACAGTGGGGCACAATGTGGGCAGGCTGGTGCTCATGCACTATAAAGCAAAGTGACGTGCTGGGGGCAAGGAGCAAACCTGGAAACACGGTGCCCACAGCACATCTTTCTGCCATGCCGAGCTCGGGTTTATGTGGGGAAATGGGAGAAAGCTTGAAATCCCACCCATTTCTTTGGGTATCTGAGCTGGCTAAAAAATGGTTTCCTTGCAGACTTTCTAATGAAAAATTTTTCAGATGTACAAACACAAAATGAAATTTCTGGGGCTAACTTGGGCTCACTTCTGGGCTTACTGGCCTAACCAACCACTATCCTCAGGTTTTCCAATGTCATGAGGTTAACTGAGTTTCAGAAAAATAATTACTGATTTTTGGTCTTCTAAAGAATAAATGAGACATTTTCTTCGTTTTTTCTTTTTTTGTGTGTGTGTGTGAAAGCTAAATACTGAAGTGCTTTAAAAGGAAGGCAGGGGAAAAGACATACTCAAAACTGCAGGGCCAGGGCTGTAAGAGCTCCCCAGCAGTGGCGAGGCTCATGCTAAACCGGAGAGGTGGCAGGAACGTTCCTTTGATGTGACATCCAGACGGAGGGGAAGGCAGTTGCCAGGGTGACACTGAAAATAGAGTTGGCCTACTCTGTTCCCACTGCAAGAGAGGTTCTCGTGGAGCACTTCAGCAAGAGAGAAGCGCTCTCGAAAGTGGAAATTAATGTGCTCTTGCTGCAGACATATGCACTGGTGGTGGTGTATGCGGAAGAGCCCCAAAGCGAAGGAGAAGGCTTTTGGCATTTTGATCCTCAGTACAGAATTCTGAGTTTTGCATTTGGCAAAGAAATGAAGGAGAAGCTTTTGTCCTCTGCGTTCACCCGTCTGCACCCTGCATGCCTATGCCATGTCTGAGCAAATAAAACTTTGCAGTTCCAAAGTAAAAATGGATTTCAAGCTCTAAATCTGCAGAAACATTTTGTTAATCATATGGAGTCTTAAGCAATTTAGTTAGTTTAAATATATCACATAAAAATTTTATCTTTAGAGAGTCTTTCGCTTGGGCAGCCTTATTACTAGGGCTTCTTATACTTCGTGTGAAATTAAAGTGAATGCTTTCCTCATTTTAACTTTTTGTCTATTTGTTGGTTTTAGCGTAAATCTTGAGGCACATTTTCTCCTTAAAAGCTATTTCTCTACTGCACAGCCTTTAACATTGCATTTTTTGAAATTCCTTAGAAAATGAGCTGCTCTGCCTTCGAGGTGATTTACACTGAGAAGAATGTTAAAGAATTACAGATGACTGCTGGTAACGTACCTGCATAACATTAAAATCAGGTTAATTGCTTACATTTCACTGGAAGTTATGGATTGCTGCAGAGCTTAGTACTTCAGCAGATACTGCTACAGCAGGGGGGTTTTATTGATAGTTAAATAGCAGTAGAAGTTGTCTGAGTTCAGAAGGGACCTCTTTGAGGGAGGACAGAACATTTCTCAAAGCTTCATATTTTCCCAAAGGGATTTTTCTAGCAGAACATGCCTGCTGTTCAAAGGAAATACTCACTGTATGAGCAAATGAATGAAAAAGTTAGCCTTACAATAGACACCCTATTAAACATTAAGGAGGCTGAAGTTAAGGAGTCCAGTTCCATGTGTTTTCAGAAATCTAATAAAAAACAGAAAATTATCTGTGTGCTTTGCAAGGCAACATACATATAGGCGGTGCAGACCCGCAGAGCGGAGCGGTGAAGGAGTGCAGCTAGCAAGTGATACAGCAGAATCCGGAGTAATGAATCTGTGCACATTTAATTGACAAATTTAAAAGCCAGTTTGTTATACTGTCTCTCTCTCTCCCTCTCCCACTCATTTTCTTTTCAAGTTTTGAGAGGTGAAACAAGGATTCTGCTTCCCCATTCTAGCAAGCCAGGGAATGGGAGTACTAAGCATGTGTGTGGGGACGATGTCACTGCTGTTGGCAACTGTTCACGCTAGTACTGAAGTGGCACATGGTGAGTTCTGACATGGGCTGAAGCAGCCCAGTTCTGACATGGGCTGAAGCAGCCCATGGTCCAGCTGAGGTGTTCGGCTCTGGGTTGGACAGAAAAAAGGTAGAGAATGAATCTGTTCTTACAGTCCCTGCTCTGTTTCTTTCACATAACTATGTGTTTGGGGCGTTTTGGGTCCTGCCATGGTTGTCAAGTGAAGGAAAAGAGAGTTTGCTTCTAGCTGAAGCTGGAGAGTGATATTTTGTTTTCTCTCAGCCTTCGTTTGCATTCATGTGTACATGTGTACGGAGAAGAGTAGTTTTCTTAGTCAGATCTGTCAGCACCATAGATATGTCTATAACAAAGACTCATATTAATTATCTAAGAAATGCTGACCGGGTTAGTGTACCATAATTGTTGCTCTTGCAGGACATGCCCTCGACTGTGAGCAGAAGCTCCTGACTTTCCTCAAATTATAGGCACTTTTAGCAGCCGTTTTTTACAATATTTGCTAGTGCTGCTTTTTACAATATTTGCTAGCGCTGACTAACAGGGGACAGGTCAAAATTCCCTTCCCTGAGTCAAACTCAGATTTTGGTAGGAAACTCCAGAAAACACTAAGTAAAGGAACGCACGGATACAAGACCAAATCTTGCAAGGAGAAGGACTGGCCAGCTCTCTAAATGAGGCTTTATGCAGCAAGCGTTAATGGGCTGAGAGAACCAGAGGAATCGGGTCAGCTGAACAACCTGGTACTACAGACGCCTGCTGTAAATTTTCCCTTCTAAATGGACCTCCTCCTGAAAAGGCTAATTCAGGAATGTTCCTCTGAAGTTTATGGCTAATTTGTGAGCAGTGTGTAAAAAGAGCACAGGATATGGACTGAGGAGAGTTATGTGATAAATCCAAAGGCAGACAGATTCAAACAATATAGTTTAAGGAGGAAACACCTGACCTGGCTCAGGAATCAGCAGGGTCAGTACAGCTACCTGTTTCAGCACTCATGAGCTAATTAACCCTTCCTGATGCTATAATCTCATGATCACAATAAACTGGAACTAATCAGGACTGCTGTCAAGAGAAATGATGCTCTCCAGGCCCAGCTGCTCCTTCTCTGCCTGGTGCCACCTCCTTCCTTTGACAACAGTGTTTGCGCAGTGACAAAGCGTGGGACCAAGTTAGTTTTGACTTGGCCAATCTTGCAACCTGTTTTGGTGCAAAAGTTCATGTCGACACAAGAAAAGGACAGGAAGGGGCTGCTGGAGAATGGTGGTATTGCCTCTTTGCTGAAAGTGTCTGTGAAACTGCGATCCGAGAAAGGACTTACGACTACTGGCTCAGTGCTGTACAAGCGCAGCACTGCACGTGCTTGGCTGCAGAGCTTTCAAGACCTGAACCTGTCACCCTCATGCAGAAGTGTATTAAATCTTTCTCAGAGAAAGATCTGTAGGACATTTCACTGTAAACCTCACTTCGCCCCAGAATGATTAGTTACTTTTGGGCCTGTTCTCAGGTAAAGTTCAATTATAAGCTCACAACCATGAATCAAATATATATATGTATGTACATATATATATACATCAAATAGAGTTATTAATTTACATGTTCTTAAAAAACATAAAGATTGCATTAGAGAAAGATTTTTCTCTGGGTTCAGATATTGTTTTCCAACAAAAAGAGCATCTGCATCTTATTTATTTTTAAGCCAATAAAACCGGCATCCAACCATTCTCAGGAAATATTTGTGCATTTAAGATGGACAGGACAGACAGCGGTCTGGTAAAAGGAAGACCTAAATCATCTGGTAAAAGGAAGACCCACACCATCTCCCTGATTAAATAAAAAAAAAAACCTCTTTGGGGGAAAACGTACTCCGAACAAATCTCCAAAGAGGGATCTGTACTGACTGGGAAATTGGAGATCCAAGACCTAGACTTCCTTTAGTGCAGACAGCATAATGGTTGCATAAGAGTCCTCAGCTAGAATGGGTAGGAAGGAAAAGCCTCTGTGGATTTCTAATGGTATTTTGTGGTGGATCTGTCTGATGTTTGATGCTTTCAGTTATCACTTTATAAATACTTCATCAATATTCTACTGCTTCACCATATCCAAAGATAAGAAGATCTGCCTCCATTTTAGCAGTATAATCTTCCTCTCAGAGGAAGAGGTATCTTCTAGTGGCCACCTTCTGTCAGAAAACTTTTCTACATAAAGTAAAAGAATGTGGTGGGTACATCAACTCCACAGGTCCTAAAGGAGTCAGAGAGATTAGAGTGATCCGTAGGTAGGGTTTTCAGTAGTGGTCTCCACTGTACCAAGTGGATGTGTCCTGAACATTTGTGCTCCGGCATCTGAAGGGCAGCCACCCTAGTGAACCCACACTAGTGAACCACAGCACAGCAAATGCCCTTTCCAGAAACAAGGAGCTTAGCACATCAGAGCTGTGATGCGACAAGCAAACAAAGAATTCCTTTTGAATTGTAAACTTGGTCAAGTCACTCCACACGTTGGATGGCAAGGCTCAAAGTTCTTTCATTTATCCCAGTTAGTTCTCCTTAGGATGCGACTGACTGAAGTGAGAAGCAACAGTAACAGATTCTTAGATACCATGGTGATGGGTGCCATAGAAAATCCTGCATAGCTATGGAAACCACAGTTGCATTTATCCATCAGAACTAAGTATCTGGCAGCCTGTGTCTATCCTTCACGTACTAGAAGATTATGAAAAAAATACTTATACCTGGCATTATATTTCACAGCTTTCTTTTACTTGGCAACACACACTTATCTCTTTGATAATAATAATGGTACATGTATTTTTAGACTAACATTATGTGATGGTAATTCAATGTAATACAAGCTGAAAAAAATAACTTTAAAGAGAAGAACTGAGGAAATCAAATGAGATTTAACTTGGTGGAAGATAGACAGAATTTATCCTGGAGTTTAAACAAACACTTCTTTCATTAAAAAAAAAAAAAAAAAAAAAAAGACAGAAATCAACAGAAAAAAAATCCAGATTATTTAGTTCCCAGTTTTCACATTCAGACAACCTTCCTAATTGTCTAACTTTTCTATCCAGAATCGTAAAAACGGAATATGTACTATGACGTGCCACATCTTTATAACCTAGAGAAATGGGAACAGGATTGAGAGCAATGAATTTCAGAGCTCCTCTCATGGCTCTGACAATGACTATATCGTCAGGGACAAGTGACGTTCCCTCTCTGTTCTGCTTTCTCATTTCCAGAATTAAGGCAATAATAAAGCTGTAGATATCTGTATTAGAAGAAAAAAATGTTGAATGTAGCTGACAGCTACCTTTCACTAGCTGGGTTGCAGTAATTGGGTGTATTCAAAACTATGGTTACTGTGAAATAAATTGTTAGCATCAGAGCACCTTTTGCTTTCACTTGTCCTATTTTTATATTGGCAAGTAGCTCAGCATGGGTGATCTTGTGGGCAGAGTACTGCTTACTTGTTTGCTCATGGTGGGCAAAAATGCCCCATAATCACTGAGTCCAGGTAAAATCATGCCTCCAAGTGAAGTCTATGACAAATTTTCTACAGATGTGGGCATGTTCCTTACTGCCCTGCAGGCTTTCTGACCCTAGCCCAGACTCACCAGGAAATAACTCTTTCTCTCCAGCTCTGGCACTGTCTCCCAAACACATCTGGGAAGTAGAGTCATACAAAGTGGAAACGTTGGATATTTCAGAGAAACATGCAGAGGTGTTGAGTTTTGCATGCATGGTTCAGAACTCTACAGAGAAGGATTTCTAGGTGAAATACCTGTTAGCTAATTATCACGCAATTACTCTGAGTTTATTCAATAAAAAATTTATTTAGAAAAAAAAGTTCCAAACAGATAACAAGAATAGTGAAGATTTACAAAGACATTGGTGACAGACAAATGAAAGCAAATTGCACTTAATTTCCTTGGCAAAACATGCTAACCTTTATTTACACTGTGTTCTTTTGGTGCTACCTACAGTTTTCTTTCAGATACAAAACTTACTACCCCTTCCCAAAGGTGGTTGATCCCCGATTTTATCTAAGGGGCAGTTCAGCAACCTTTTCCATGGGTTATTTTCTCCATAAATGCTGATGCCTGGTCCGTTAACCAGGTGCTCTCTCACGTACTTGGCTGGACCATGAGCAAATCATTTATGTAGCAAGTAGTAAAGTTTCTACTTTCTCCAACTCAACTTCTTCTGATGAGCTAGCAAAACTCACACGGAACTGTTCAATACATAAATTTGACTACATATCAACATGAAAATTCACAGCAACTCTTGCTACAAGCCTAAAACAGAGAGTCATAGACACAGCTTGGTTTTGCTCCCTAAATGAGACCAAACATAGCGATAAAAGGTTTGAGGTCACTGGACACCAACCACTAGTTTCTAGGGATGCCATAATGGCATGAATAGCAGAAAAGGACTCAGAATTTTAATTCTTTACATTTTTTTTCTAGAAGTGGTCACAGGCTAGGTCAGTTCCTGAGAGCAAGGAGTAATATATCATTTTTGTTAACCCCCATCTAAGGTTACTGCTTCCAAATGTAGCCCTTAATAATGATTTCACTCAAGTTCTACTATGCTTTCTGGCAGATGTAGAGAAAATATGAAAATAAAGTTGTACAGCTACCTATTTATCTTTGTTGAGGAAAATCCTCAGTTATAGGTACAAGCAGTGCAGATCATGTGTCTTTCACAGCTTGAAATCCTGGCAAAAAGGAACTTGAGGAATTTCAGCTATTCCACATGACACCAGGCTTGCCTTGCTACTTCCTTCAGTGCAATCTGCTCCCCAAAAGGAAAGTCTGAGGTGCTGTGGTGGTCGTACAGAGCGACCTGGCAGCCACGAGCCGCCTCTTATTTCCATGCCAGCTTTTCAAGCCATTTTTCCAGTTAAACAGGACCTGCAGAAAACAATAATGGAGCATCTCTGTTTCCTCTGGGAAAACAGCATAACCAGGATACCGACTGCTTTTGTCCTCCGCACATATATATGTGCCTCAAAAAAAGTGGCCATTCTGGTCCAAATCCAGTAAGTTTGGCCTGCAAAGTAAACAGAAAATGTCTCACAGCTTGAAACATTTCATTTTGCGGCTCCTCCCACACTAGCAACTAAACAGGGGTTGAGTGCAGCCAGAGGTGAGAGAGGTCCCGGGCTTGCTGCCAGCTGCTGTTTTCTCCTGAAAAATTCAGAAATTCACCTGCCTCGATTTGCTCACACACAGTAGCAGCAGAGCAGGAAAACTGCATTAGCTGGAGGAGGCAGAGGCTGGAAAAGCACCCGCTCCTCACTCCTTGGCACGTCCTCGATGCCCTCTCCAGCTGTCCGAGGGGCATGGGTGGGAGGAGACGGGGACGGGGCAGCACAGCAACTTCTTGGGGGGACCCCTTGCTGGACCTCACTTGTTCCCTGCCTGGGTTTGCGGGTTCCCCAAGCCCTGCCGCACAGTCCCTGCGGCAGTGGGACTGCCGCTTGGCCCCGTCATGCCGCGCTCTCACGCAGGCAGGGCGAGCGCCACTCCGTTCTCTGCTCCTCTCAATCATGTACACGATGGATCAGCCCCAAAAGCAAAGAAGTATCTGAACTATTTGGCAACCTGGAGCTGAGTCTGCAAAAGATGTTACTGCGCGGCTTGAGTGTAGCCAAGCACGTGCCCGTCCCAGATGCATATCTCCATCACTTACCTATCCGTCAGGCTGGCCTGCCACAGCCCTGCTGGTCCTGTTACATATCTGCATGTCGTGGTTTTACCTCAGCGTTTCTGGTCTGTTTTTCTCTTGAAGGGAGCGCAGCTGCCCTGGGTTGGTGCTGGCATGGGATCCGCCTTCACCTGGGACTAGCGCTGGCACACGAGGAGCTGCACGGCCCCAAGAATATGGGACCTCCGAGCTCTTCACCTTTTCTGTCAGCCTCTGAGCACTCGCACATCTCTTGAGGTGCTCAGTCTTCTCTTGCTTTAGCTTTCAGAAAAAGAAAGTGAAGTGTTTTGCCTGAAAATGGCCTTTCCCCCCTTATTTTTTCTGAAGGTTTTCTTTTGGAGAGACTTTCTTCTTCAGTTCCTCCCATGTCAGTGAATGGATGTAGTGGCTTTGCCAAGGTGCAAGCCGGAGTACCAAGAGCTCATGAGATTTTGCTGTACTCCTTAACCAGACAGCTCATCTTCAGTACGGCTGCTCTGAGACCTGAGAAGTACCCCATGCCCAGGGAGCTGCCTGGTAAATCTGAAGGAGCCACAGGAAAGGGACTCGAGTCCTCTGCTAGGCTGGCTCTAGGATCCTGAGACTGGACAACCTGCATTTCTCAGCCCTCTTCCCTTTCCCTACCCTCCTCCAATGACACAGAAGCACTTTTTTAACCTTTCTATTTTTCAAATGCAAGATGTGTCCAAAATCATGTGTTCATGTGTAATGTGAGAGGAGTTTTTGATGGAGATGCCTTCCATGGACATTTGAAGACAGATTAACATCTTTTTACGTTAAGTGGTCAAGCCCCTCCATAGCCCGGAAAGCTCTGAAAGGTGGTCTGGGTGGTCTGAAACCCAGCCATACTTGAGAGCACTGACTCACGCGGCGCTCAGAGCTGCTCTCCTCCATGCCGCCAAGGAGGTGGGAGGCCGCACAGGAGGAACATGGAGGCACAGAGAGAAAAAAGTTGTTATTTTCTTCTCTCCTCCCACCATTTGCTGTGTTACTACAGCTAAACCAAAAGAATTCCCATACGACGCAATGGTGTGAACTAATTTTGAGAACGCCAGTCTCACTGGTTGTCTCACTGATGTCTGTTTGGTCACAAACTCTGGAGTTTCAAGCAGTGTCATCAGCTTCAGTCCTGCCAAATTCCTCTGTTGTTACCTAGAATACTGAATTAAGGGACTTTGTTCTTTCTTTGGTAACAGGAATAAAAAGTATTATTCTGGCAATACTGTGTGAAAGCGGCATCTAGAGCTAGGACTGGATTTGTTCACGGCACATAGGCCCTGCTTTCCTTGGTGTTGCAAACCCTCTGTAATTCAGTTATCTAATCCCCTTTTCCAAAAGTCATTCAAACCTACAAGGGAAATCTTATGGAAAAACACTTACACTTGGCCTTGCAGAGCTGAGTATCACCTAGTTACTTCCAAGTAACGCTGAGCTTTAATTCATCAAGACACATAATTGCGTATTTATTTCTAAATGCATGTAGTCCTGTTGGAGTCAGTGAAATTCCTCACATATATACACAAAATTAAGGTTCTACCTAAGTACTTCTCTGAATCAATGTCAGAGCAGAACAGCAACTCTTGCCATCCAATCAAGGATATCAACTCAGACACACAGTGAGTATTGCTTGACCGTCTCAAGCAATGATTATCTGAAATGGCTTCTTAGTATTCTGAAGGACAGAGGAAAATTTAACAATAAAAATATTTCCGCCTTCAAAAAGAACAAACATATCAAAAAAAGAAAAAAAAGAAAGAATGCTGGATGACCTCTAAAGCCTTTTGCAGCCAATTTTCCTACCTCTGCTCATTATAGAGTTTTAATTGCCTCTTTTGGGAGGTTCTAGTAGCTTCCTTAAAGTGCAGTCACAATTTAGCAATTTGGTACACATGACTCCTCCAAACATGGGAGCAATTAGCAAAAAGTGATATGGTGAATGGTAGCTTAAGCACTGGATTCTGGATAGCTTTCAGAAGAGAAATCTAAACCAGAAGAGAGCAGAGCAGACGGAAATCCAAACAAGCTTTCACAGAAATAAAACATATCAGCTATACTTAGATAATGAGAGTCTCGCATTAGAAGATTGAATTCGGAATCACCGCCGCACTCCCAAACCTTGCTGGCTGAATGGGCAGCAGCAGAGAGCACAAGTTCACAAACACAGATTGTGGGAAAAACATATCCAAAATGCAGAGGGGAAGAAGCATGCTTTAAAGACTGCTGAGAGAATTAAGTGAACCCAGATTGGATAGGGAGCACATCAGTTCTTGGGGAGAGGAAAAAAATGTATTCTAGGCATTAGTTATTTATTTAAGTTTGTAAAGATTTATGTGTATCCGTAGGATTTCGTTTTTTAGATCACTCTTGTTATACTGTGCATATAGCACGGTTTTCAGCAACCTGCAAGAAGCCACAAAGTGTTAGCAATAGATTTAACACTTGAGCCAGCTAGCAGTTTCTATCTTAAGGACTGCAAGACTGCTGTATAACAAAACTTGAAGTCACGAAAATACTTCTGATTTTAGACAATAATTGCAAGAGAGATTTGTTCAAAGCCATCTCTCTGCAATCCAGCTACATTTGTCTTCATAACTGAAAATGAACCATTTGTAACTGAGACAGTACTGTCCACTGGACTCACTACATCTCGGATATAGATAAGTTTTGCGTTGTTCACACGATCCCTCTGGTTCCCAATCTCTGTGCCTGGCTGTGGTTCCTACATATTGGGCTGGCTGCTCTGCCCTCACTGGGCTAGCCCACTGCTGGGAATGTTTGAGAGGCAAACAGTAGAGAAATGAAGGCAAGAGGAAAAACAAAGGGACAACACAGGAAAAGAAAGAGGGCTGATGCGAATCAGAGCAGAGGAAACATCATTGCTAGGAGAGCAAGATGAGGCATAGACAGCTGATCAATGAATTGGCAAGGGATAATTAATTAGTGAGCAAATACCAGAGGGCAATGAATTAAATAGTTAATTATGCAATGGAGCAAACAAACAGCAAGTTAATTAAATGGATGTGGCTCTACCAGAAGCTCTGATTATTTAAGGCAGAACATGGCTAGTGAAACTATTTATTCTCTGGTATTTCAATTATTCATGCTATCTCTGACTGTAGAGATTACAGCCTGTTTAAATGCAGGGTCCAACCATGTGCATCTGAAAAACACTTATCTGGATAGTGCAAGTGAGATGAGCAGGACACTGACGGAAAGCAGTACGCGCCACAACTGTCCTGATTTCTTAATGTCTTAAAAGGAGATGATATAACAAGATCTTACATTAATGTTAAGATTTTTTGTTTGTTTGTTTTGGGTGTTTTTTAGCAATCAGTTTGAATTGCTACATATAATGACAGAAGCTGGCAATGCTACCCGCTTGCTGCATGTGACAATGGGAGCCTCTAGTATATCTCAAACCAGGTAAGTCAGATGCAATTGCACATCCTTCGGTTAACTTAGAAGTCCTGGAGGAAGCAGGCGCTTATGGCAATAAATGATTGACAAAGTTCCAGTAATTTCTAATGCCTAAGAAAAAAAACTTTGTAACTCCATTTTTCAAGAATGTCAATGTCTTCCCACAGTCTGATCCCCTTGTGTTGTGCATATTTTTTCCAGGGAGGGCTTCCTGTTCTTTTAAGGGATTTTATTTCTGTAAAAATTTTCCAGTTTCCTCTCTGTTAAGTAGATTGTAGTCTCAAGTGTGATGGTAACTGAAGACACTCTTTTGCTCCCATTAAATATTCCTGATGAACACAGTCACAGAATTACGGAATCATTATGTTTGGAAAGGATCTTCAAGATCATCAAGCCCAACCATAAACCCATCACCATCATGTCTGCTAAGCCATGTTCCCTAAGTGCCTCATCTAGGCTATGTGATCATTCCTGGGACTATTTAATACATGGTATGAAAACTTCACTTGTGTAAACACCCAACCACAGACACTCTGAGTGTTTTAGGGACTGAGCCAGGTACTCCTTGCTATATTTAACAGCAGTTTTTTGAGTTGGGAGGTCAGGACTGCAAGAAGAAAATAAGATTTTTTTGATGTAACACCATTCCTTTTGCAGCTCAGTAGTTGTTTGGATTTGGAAAGTAATAGCAAATGTACGATTGCATGCATCATTCATTCACTCTAGTCACCTGAACATAAATGTCTCCATCACCTAATACATCACAGCTCTACAGGACACATTTATTGTCTTAAATTTGAGAGCTACAGCAGAAAAAGGGCTTAAATAAACCACAGGTGTGAAACATTCCAACTGGCAACCTCAAATTAAACACCATGAAGCATAAAAAGACACTTGTCAGAGCTGGAAGGAGCAGTTTGATTAAATCATTGCTTCAGCCCAGACATGTTGGGCCTAATCCTCCTCTCCCACCAGATGACTCACGTAAAGCGTGGGCAATTGCGCTGCTGTAAGACTAGTGTGGTGGCATTTGGACTCTGGAGCTCTCATTATGCCTGTCTGACACTATGGAGCTAAAATGTGGATTTGAACAGATTTACGATGCTACAGTGGTTTGAGGTGAACGACTGTTCCAACTCATGGTCTGGGATCACTAAACTGCAGCAGAGACAATTTTAGAAGCCAGAAGTGCCCCACTGTTGTTCAAAGCAACAAAAGCTGCCTGAATGCCTGGCAAGGCAGACAACAAGAGATCAATCTTTTTAAAATTATGTATTTCTTGGTGACAGTTGCCAGGGAGGGGTCCATGTGGCATGTGTGTCAACTACTGTAGCTGAATGCCCAGGTAACATAGCATTTTAGGGTCTTAACTGCTGTCCTCTGTCACGTCTAGCATCTCTTCCCTTGCAATACTACCTCCAGGCAATGGTTCCCACACAGCTTGCAGCAGGATGGGACAAGGTGGAGCAGGCTGCAGACCAAGCATGTCCTGCCTGCATCTCCCGCTCCCGTTTTGGCTCTGTTAGGGAAGAGAAGGTATGACAGCCGCATTAAGTATGCCAGCTATGTGCTTCTGGTGAGTAGGTTGTAGAGCCTCCTCCTCCACTTCTCAGAAACATTTTTTAGAGACTGTGGCAAAGGAAAGCAACCAGAGTGCCAGTCTACTCCTGCCCCAGCTCCAGGATGCAGCAGAGCATGGCTGGAGGAAACAGGGCTGCATTGCTAATTACATGATCAGTGTGCACAGAAAATGATGGAAGAAGGGATTTTTTTTTTAAATGTGAACTGCAGCAGTGCAATACTATTAGCTTCAGCATGAATAATATGCATTGCATTATCTGGAGCACTACTACTCAGAAAGTGTTAGCCCCTGAGCTAATCTACGTTAGAGAAAGCCTTGTGATCTGTCTTGCTTTTATGCCAATATTATTGCAGAGACAATTTGCCAATGTCTTGCTGTTTCCTAAAAGCCAATGTGCTTGGGCTCACAGCAGGCACTAATATTGCATACATCTGCTGAGCTGTGCATGGCACCAACATGTTTTTAATTACACCTGTGTGTCCTGCTCAAAATGTGTCTGTGAGCAGGAAAGATGAGAGGTAGGCAGAACAGGATGTCATGGATTTCCTATCACCTTTCACTGGCTGTCTGCCCATAGAAGTAAGAGGAAATTCCCTTCTTCCATAGTGAAAATGTAAAGATTTACTAAGCTTTGCACTGCCAACAACAAGGTGTAATCACCCTTTCCTTAAGGAAACATATATGTGTTAACAGAGGTGAGGAGGGGAGCTCCAAATAGCTTTCCACACCTTCCTTTCCACTGCTTTGCAAAGGGCAACGCGTCAGTTCTCGCTTTGTTTTATTTTATTTGCACTGAAATCTGTAAGCTGCTGGACTTGATATCCCAAATTCACCGTAAAATAAAGTATGTGAAAGCAGGAGCAGCCAGGGCTTTTTAAAACTTGGAATAATAAAGAAAAAAAATAAACTTTTCTATTATTTCACCCAAGTATAACACAAAGAAGTTTATACATTGTTCTAAAAATGTAATAATTCAAACTACAGTTATGATATCTGTAATTCTGCACAGAGTTTCAAAAGCTCCTACACAATCAAGAGAAATGTTTTTCCTGAGCTGCTTCCTTTTGAAGGAAAAGTAGCAAGCAATTTATGATTGCACCTTTAAACCATTCATTTCACTTATTTCTTTCATTTCAATTGTTTCTTTTTCTAATTGAGCAATATTTTTAGAATGAAATAAAGGTGCATTAAAAATGATGCACTTTTAGAAATGTGGCATGTGCCAAGAATTTGTAAGAGTAGTCAGTAAGCAAAGTGCAAGAATACATGTATGCCTATCAAGAAAGAACAACTGCCTTTGTTATTCTGGAATCCTACCTGAATTCTCATGCTAACAATTCAGCCACTTCATATGAAAATAAAAAAAATAAATAAATAAATAACAAAACAGTGCCTACCAATAAGTAATGATAAAAGAGATTTTAAAGTTAAGAAGTTATTTGGAGGCCCCCTCTATTTTAGCACAAGGGAAATTCATTTAAACAGTTTGAATGTCAATGTTTTACCAATGTTTGTGTTCTACACCATTCCAAAGGCTGTTAGGTCTTTGAGGTCTTTCAGCAGAAGCCAGAGAGCTAACCAGTGATACCGAACACCCATGAAATCAGCCTCTCTGGCAGCACGGGGGTTGGCTTTGCGTGCAGCTAGCCTAGAGCCCTGATTTAGGAGCCCCAGGCTGGGCTCTGCCTGCTCGGGGTTCCTCCGGTGAGGATAGGGTCACCCCTGCAGCTCCAGACGCAGGGCCCTGGGGGCACTTGCGAGCACTTACCAGAGTCGGGGTAGGAGAGGGGACTGGGGCCAATGCATCTAACCACTTAGTATTTGTGTCCAAGTTTTAATGAGTTTAGTCAGAGGCCTTGGAGACTGCAGCCCTGAATTCCTGCTTTCCTCAGTCAGGCACTGATCCAGTAGAAGCTGTGGTTGTAGCTGCCCTGGCACCATCTTTGCTCTCCTGGAGTGTGATATGAAAAGAAAAAAAAAAAAAAAAGACCCTTTTGCAGTGGAGGGAAGGGACTTTCAGTATAGTTCAACATAGAAGCAAGAGAAAACAAAATAAACCAGAAATGAAGTTCAGCTCCAAGAGCTCCTGAATGCCTCTACCCCCAAGATTTCCCTTCTTTGTAGACCCTTGATACAAGTATTCCCGGAATATTTTGCATGCCTTTTCAATTTATGCCACCAGCTGCAATTTTAGTTTCATGGTAACCAGGAAAAATCTTACCACTCTCAGAAAAGCCCTGCCAGGTTCTACTCTTTATGAGCCCTAAAGTTAGCAGAGGTAGTACCTTCACCTCTGTCTATTGTTGCTGTGCAGATGCATTTGCTTCTGAAGGCTAAATGGTATTGCTTTAAAAAAAAAAAAAGTTTTAGCTTATTTACTCACTTAATTTGTCAGTGGATATAAGTCTTGCATTACACTTTAAAAAAATGTATCACAGTCCTTTCTTTGTTACTTGAAAACATTTTTGTGCACTTTTATTCAGGGTGCAGGAATCCAGACAAACAAGTGTTAATTCCCCATGATGTTTTCCAGCTGACAGGCCTAATTGATTTGATTTCCACTGTTTTCACAAGTGACCCCCCTCCACCCGTCATCACCAGTTCTTTTTGATACCTGAGCTTTACTTTCTACTCTCACATTCCACTTCAACAAGTAATAAACAAAGAGCTTATTAGGGAGGAAGGAACTCTTTTTTTTTTTTTTTTTTCCCTAAAATATGCTCCATGTGCAGCACATTCGGTTGGTTATGACCATGTAATATTAATCAATACAAACATTTGCTTCTATGAGAATACGTCTGGGGTTACCGGCATCTTTTATCATCAGACTAAAGCTAGGAACCTGTTACTTGGTGTTCTGCTACCCACGCTCCAGCTAGACTAGACAGAGATAAAAGGCAGCTGAGTAATATTTTCCTGCGATGCCTGATGATGCACACAGATGGCCTGTAACAAATGAAATATGCAAGGTGACGGCTGGAGTTCTCCGCACTCCAAGTTCAACTTTTATGGCTTAGAGAGTATTTCACTCCTTACGCCACGGCTTCATGGGAGAGAGTGATTTATTTTCTCTCTGTAATAGTATTTGTGAAACTTTGCAAACCAAAGTCATTAGGGGTTGCAACTGGAAGTAGCCAAGTGTTCTCAGAGTACTTTTTCCTTCCCTCTTTAAAAATATGTGGGGAATAAAAAAGTATATTAAAAAGGATGAGAAAGATATGTGAAGCTCGAAAAAAAAGCTAAAAAGAAACAGTGAAGATGTTTGATACCAGCGTCAAATGAATGGCAGGACTGAAGAACCTAATTAAGGCTTTTTAGCATATGTAGAAACATACAAAAAAAAAAAAAAACACGCAATACCCAGCGCATATCAAGTCAAATGAGAGAATACATGTTGGTAGCATATGGAAAATGCCCTTTATAACAGAGCAAACACAGGTCTGTTTACATTGCCTGAAAGAAATGAATACACTTGTTCTGGCCTATTACTGTGTTTTCTCTGAGACAGCTTTATCAGATCACAACCAGCTGGCGATTGTGCTCATCAAATTCACTTTTGCTAATGTATTAAATAATCTGACCATAATGTCTGACTCTGGATCATAGTCTGGTGAGCAGCAACTCATGCAATCTGAAACGAGCATAGGTTTAAACATGCATCTCCAGCCTTCCTAATCTTTTACAAATCTTTCTAAAGCAATCCAAATACCTCCTGCAGAAAGCCAGAGTCAAAAAGTGACTTAGCACTGTTAGGCTGAAGAGCAGCCCTGATAAAACGCAAGTTCTTTCGCTTCTTATGTCGTTTGGACTTGGGAAAGCAAGGAGACTCTCACCGCCGTGCCAACGTCTATGTCCTCAGGAAGCTGCAGGTGCACAGAGCGATGGAGAGAGAAAAAGCAAAACTCAGCTGTGGCCTGGGAACTGCTGCCCCCTGCAACTCCCCTTGAGAAACTGATCTTACTTGCTTCTCCAGCGGAAAAAGGGGGCATGAACACCGCATCTACCCCGACACGTGGCCGTGCTGTCGCAGCAGACCGCGCTCCCGCAGAGGTGCTTATTCCTGGGAAGCCTGGGGCACCTCTCACCATCCCGTGACAGCCCAATGGCCCCCAACCCTGCTGTGTTCAATGCCAGGGAGAAGAAAACGTGGATATCACGGACAGGGCTGGAAGGACACGGAGGAGCTGCGGTGCCCTCGGAGAGCCCGTGTGGGCTGCTGAATGACGCATGGCCCTCGCACCGCACATGTCGCATTGGGCACCTGCAGTCTGATGGGAAGGAATCTCTCTTAAGGATTCCGGTTTTTGTTTTCTGGGCTGTGCTGGAATATTCACATAGCTGTATATTGATTTTGCACCTTCAACCAGAGAGACAGAGTCTTTTTTTTTTAAATAAATCAATAAATTATGTACGCATATAAAATATACTGTATTTCTATATATAAACCTAAGCCATTTCCTGTCTATATGGAAAGTATGGGTATTGTCTGCTGTGTGAAAAAAAAAAAAGGATATACTCCACTTTTTCCATTTATTGTCCAGAACATGCTCTCATATCAAATGGTTTCTGATTGAAAACAGCCTCTTAATGCATTTCAAGTAAAAATAACCCATTATTTTGTAATGTATGATATACCCTTTCCTCTGCAAGAAGCTTGCAAATATGTCTAGACAGTATAATGGAAAAGTGCAAATTGGCCTTTAACTATTCTCACCCACTTATCAGGCAAACCTGGAATAAAATTTAAGATACTACAATCTTACTCTTTGCATGACATCTACAGAGGGGAGAGCCTCTCTGAGACATGGCAGCTTCGTTGCTTATTGTAAAGCAGAGCAGTCAAAAAAATTTGTTAATAAGGGCATGACTAATTTACCTTCATGGCCCAGAAAGAATTGCCGAGAGGCTGAAGTATATCGGTGTTTCCAGTAAGCAATGGTATGTCCTATGTGTGGATATTGTTAAAAAGTTTTCCTTCCAGGCTGCAGATGAATTAATCACTTGCTGACACTCCAGACATGATCAGAATTCAAAATCTATTTGCCACATTTTGGAGGAATGCTTTTAAGTCCTGACTTGGTCCTTCTACCCTGTACTGCACCATTTAAAGAAATATTCTTGAACACCCTGTGTTTTTGTCTCATAATGAAGCCGTCTCTGACAAGCCTCTCATTGTGAAAAGATCAGTCTCCTCTAGCATACCTCCCCACTCTATCGTCATCACAGAAAATCAACTTAGTTTGTACTTGTGTTGCAGTCCTTGAATGCAAAGTACATCTCGGAAATCAGCTTTTGGGATTTCTTATGCTTTTGCTCTTCCCCTCACTCTTACACAATAATGACAGAGTAAAAATAGTAATGGAAAGATGGAGTAGCAGAAGGACAAGAGAAATCAATTGCTTAATGAAGAGTTTTTATCTGGTGCCATTTATTTTCCACTTACAAAATAAAAGCACTTGGTGTTTATTATTCAGAAAATGTCAATCTTCCTATGATGAAAGGAGAAATGGTGAATCAAAGAAGTGAATGATTTCTGTATAACCAGTGTGCTAGGTGTGTGGTTTGCACAGGTTGCAAGTGCTTGCTTGCATGTTTTCATCTGTGTATCTATACCGTGTCGATGTGCAGGAGAGATGATCAACCAGGTCCCACCGATATTATAGACGCTTTGTTACTTCTTCATGCCAGAGCGCTCAGACCTGCTGGTGATGGTGGATGTACAGATATATGGAGGTACAGAGGGTGGATGCACACATTCCCTGTGGCAGAAATGGGACACTGGAGGGGCATATTGCCACGTGGGTTCAGCCCTTCACATTAGTGCTCATTGGTGTACATTAGTGCTCTGGCTTCTCCTACACACTGTTATCCCTAGGATGGTTATTGGACAGGTAGCAAGGTTCAGCTAGGCTATTAGTCCAAATGCTAGCCATTAATCTAATACTCAGTAAGATGGACTTGTTTGGATGAGAGAAGAACCCATCAACTATGGCATCATCTGCAGCGTATAGGTCAGCACAGACTGAACTCCCCATTTTCAGTTGAAGGCAAACCTCTTCTAAACATCTATAGGCACACGTGCACGCACATGTACATACACATATGAACAGATGGGAGGCCAACTAACCTGGAGCGCTGTTCCTCTTGTTTTGCTTTTGTTTTGGAAAGCAAAATAAAGCTTCTGAATGGGGAAACAAGGAAAATGACACATGGACAACTTCCCTGTCTCCCCATACAACCAAACTGCAGGCTGAATTTGCAAATATCACAGTATTTTGATGGAGAGCCAATGAGCACTGCGCACCAGAAATGCACTCGTGTTTGAGCTCTGAATTCACATGTTTCCCGAAGTGAGGTTGCAGCTGTGGCTTTGCTGCAGGCACAGGCAGAAAATCAGTGCACAGGAGCTGCAAGGCAGACATCAAGAGGAGGCACTTTCCCATTGAGTTTTGAAGTTACATGCAGTCTGCCAATGTGCTTTGGATTTGCTCTGCTCTTCTAAAAATCATAAGAAATGTCCAAGCCTCTGCCCCCCCCATCACCCCATCATGTTTTGTGCTCTTTCTGTGGTTGGCCTCCTGTCTGAGGCAGGAGATCAGTCAGGAAGTTAC
The DNA here is from genome assembly GCA_034781795.1 of Crypturellus tataupa. Taxonomy (NCBI): domain Eukaryota; kingdom Metazoa; phylum Chordata; class Aves; order Tinamiformes; family Tinamidae; genus Crypturellus; species Crypturellus tataupa. The sequence goes on along the minus strand of JAWLRI010000379.1, from coordinate 1,398,679 downwards.
TCAGGGGTCCAGATGCTGTTGCTAGAAGCACTCATGCCAGAGCCAGGCTGCCATGAGTTTCAGCTGCCAAATTCCCTGCACACAAATGTCCACAGTTTCTGGCTGTCTCACAGGGGAAGTTAGAGGAAAAGCCTGAAGAAGAAAGTTTTCTACTCTACAATTAACAGGGAGGAGCAGTGCCAAGGGAGTAATACTGCTGACATATGCTGGCATGCTTTGCACTACAACTCACTCCTTTCCAGCCAGAGAAAGCTCTTGTTTGACGATGAAGATCTGCACACGTGATGGGCCACTTGGCAAGCTATGTCCTGAGGACGGGAATTTGGTTAGGCTGTCTTCTGCTTACAGGTAGCAGAGTTATATATGCATACACACATTTCTGTGTCAGATAAAACACTGCAGATCTCCTCTCCCCTAAAAACACAGTAATCTTACAATAACCGCTTACGATGTAGACCTTGGTTGCTACCAATCTATTAATTTATTTTCCTTCGGGCTCCTGAAATCCTGTCTCTTGGGAAGCTAAGGCAATATTTCAGGCTCTGCGTGATATAAAGCAGAAAACTTCAGGTTCTAAAAGCAATTATTCAAAATGGGTCCTGGTTCTGCACAGAGCTGGCTGTGACGATCTCACTGATGTCTCTTTTCAGAGGAGGGGAGTTCCTGCCCTTTACAGAAAGCCCAATTCTGCAAGTGCTGAAGGGGCGTTTTTTCAGTCACAACACATGCAGCCCAGGGCTATGGATGGCGAGCATAACGTTTACCATCTACTCACTTAAGGGAAAAAAAGAAAACAACTGAATCTGAACAGATCTGAATATCCATACCTTCCCCCCAGCATGACTTCAAGTAGGGTTTCATCATTAGGTTTCAAATAATTTTTCCCCTGAGTCTGCTGACATGACAGTATCTGCGATGGCAGGATCTATGAGCACCACCAGAATGGGGCATCACGTCTTTGGGCCAAACTTAAGAGGTTACTAGTGTTCACCTAGGTGCATACCCCTCTGGGATGGTAAAGGCTGAGATCACAAGTCTGCAGTCACATTACTACTTTCCAGGAGATCAATGCTTTTAACATTCTGAACTGTGGGTTTTTTCCTTCTGAGTGTGAACGAGTCACTGAGATCTCTATTACGAGTGTGGGCCTTGAGCTCATGAAGGGTAATGTGGGCACTGGACCCTCACAGACCCCGTCATGGTCTAAGGTTTGCTTCTGTTTCGGAGCTCCCTTTTAGATGTAGCTGGAGGTCATAGAATCATAGAATCATAGAATGCCTAAGGTTGGAAGGGACCTCTAGAGGTCATCTAGTCCAACCCCCCT
>JAWLRI010000379.1:1349101-1397255 GCA_034781795.1 Crypturellus tataupa | reverse complement strand
CACCCTGCTGCCTCATGGTCAACCTGTCGTCCACCATGACGCCCAGGTCCTTCTCAGCAGAGCTGCTCTCCAGTAGAACGGTCCCCAGCCTGTACTGATGTCTGGGGTTGTTTCTCCCCAGGTGTAGGTCCTAGTTTGTTATTTCGGAGCTATGCCAGTGCTTCATTTCACTTTACAGTTAATGGATATCCTAATAATTAAAAATAAAAAGGTCTTTCAGCCTAGCATGCATTCTTTTTAAGCCAAATCACTTCTGTGATAAGAGCAAATGTGACAATTTTAATCACAAATGGAACTGTTTCAAAAAATTCTGAGCAGCTAAAAATGTACAAGAAAGAAGGAGGTAAGGCTTAGGATAGAAGCTGAAAGGCTGAAATTCAGCCTTAATTTAACAAAGAGCATCTACATTTACCGTCATAAAGATCTTCTCCTCCACAAAAGTATGTGCTAAAAAAGTGTTTGGACCTTTTCACTCAGTATATCCTTTAATAAGCAATGGGGACAAGACCATCTCCTACTTTTTTTTCCATCACTCTGTTCAATGGCAGTGCTCTAAAAAAGTGCCAATAAAATGTGCCAGGGGGCATTTCATCCAATATTTTGTCTTTTGTTTAGTGGCATTCTGGCTTCACTTTCATTACACTGCTGACAAAGACATTTGAGTATTTTTATTGATTCAGCAATCTGTACATTAAGATTCATCTTTGTAGTTATTAAAAAATTAAATGCTTAAAAATATAAAACTCATCCTACAGCTTTTGAACTTTATAGGCTGAGAACTAAGTGCTGCAATTTTTTTTTTTCAATAAAGTACAAAATTTTCAAGTCTTCTATTTTCATAAGATCTTCTCTTTCCTAACTCATGGGTTTTATTATATAGTCATACATTAATATAGGAGTGAATTTGTGAATTTTAATGCAGGTAGAAAGAAAAGTAATGCATGCAGTGATGGGAATGAATGAATGACAATTCAGAAAATAGATTTTTCCCCTTCTTCATTCTAATATGTATCTACAACATGTCCAGAGGTTACCTAAAGTATCCAAAGTATCAGGTATATCCCTGTCCTTTCTGACTACTGTTTTGCTACTCTTACAGGTATCCCATGCTGCAGACTTCAGAGTTTCCCCAAACAATCCACTACAGGGCTTCAAAGTGTTACCATCAGAAAGTTTTTTTCTTTTTCCTTTAGTGTCTAGCAAGAATCCTCGTTTCAGCCAAATCTCTTACCACTACAGCTCATCACAGATTCAATGCAGATTTATTCTCTTGCTTTTTCCACCAACTCTTTAGATATTTAAAGACACTCTCAGTATTCCCTCCATCCTTTTTTTTTTTTTACACTAAGCTAGCACAATTTGTTCAGTCTTTTTCCCATGATAGTTTGCTTTACCTGTGATGATTCCTGTAATGCTCTGGACTCTCATCAGTTTATCTGTATCCTTCTTGGGTGCTGTGACCAAACTAGACATGATGTGCCCAGATTCATGGAGCATCATACTATCAGTGCCACTTCAGCCTGCTAGCTTTTTAATCTCTTTCCTTGTACTGGAACGGGCCACATCACAGCCCCAACATCCGCATGACCCAGGGATCTGTTCCAGTACCTTCAGTTCTGACACAAGCACATATTTGGCACCCTGCAACAGATGCTGCCCCAGCAACTTGCTCTTAATCATGGTACCAGCAAGGGAGCTATCATTTAGGACAGTGGTCTTAAAAGGGAATGATAGGTCTTTCTTCTACACTTACTACAAAGACAGTGAGAACCTGGAACCAAATCTTGCTTTTCTCTCAACCAGACTGTTTCTCTTCCCTTTTCTTTTTTTCTCCCATTTCTCACAGTCATAAAGGACAAGATGCTCCTTGACATTCAGTGAACCCTCCTTGACTACACAGAGCAAGAACCTTTATATGATGGAACTGCATGTGGGAAGAATTGAAAATTAAACTTTTTTTTTTCTCACCGAAACCTTTTAACCTTTCGTTCAGTGTTGCTTGACAGCATATTACTCCTGTCTTGCTACACTACATGATAATCCTGTGGCTTTCTTGAGAAACTTATCACTACTAAACATCTCCAGAACAGACACTTGGTCATCTGTTCCCTTCTTTGTAGAGCAGCACATTCTCACCACTGTCTCTAAGCTGATGGAGATTTTGGTAAACTGCTTTGTGGCAGTGGCTTTTTAACAGACTTTGGGTCCCACCACCAAGAGTAGCTCTTCAAAACTGTATGATGTGTTCAGACTCATGCAGTGGCCAGAAGAAGGGAAAACAGTTGCATACTTCCTCAACAACTATTTTTCATATGTATCTGTTCTGTGATATGAGTTCTCTCTCTCTAGCTATAAGGTCAGTTTCCAGGAATTAGACATAAAGGGCTGAGGAGGAGGTTGTGGTGGCTGAGGGAAATATCTGTGAGGACAGCAAAACCTGTTGTGCTGTCCTGGATAGGTGTAGCTACAGAAAGCTCAGGTGGCAGGACTTTAGCTGAAAGTTGGCTAGATACACATAAAGCTTCTCAAAGAGCAAGATGCAAGAAAAGGTGAATAACTGTTTAAAGCCCTCCTTGTAAATAGGTAAATTTGTGTGGTCCTGGGGTGAAGGCAGAACAGGCATGGTCTGAGGCAGATACAGAGTGCTCAGCAATGCCTGCACCTACACATGAGGTTAGCATTTTTGGAGCTAGACCTGTTACTGACTGCTGAGCGGCATGAGATCAGCCTCTTTCCAACACACAGGCTGTTCCTCAGTGTGGACACGGCTAAAAGCATCTCCAGGTTGTTCAGACATTCTTTAATGGTGCCTGCTCCTGCAGAGTTGAAGTGATGAGATGCCCAGAGAGCAGCCTTTGGCAGGCTCACAGGACATGCAGACGTACACAAGCGAGGTTTAGTGGTGATGGCCCTAAAAGCACAGATTTTGGGTGCCAGTGTACTCACTTGACATGCTCGCAAGATTTTTCAGCCCATGCTACTGTTCCTGGTGTCTTAATATGAACTCAATGCTAGGTCAGAGATTTCTCCCTGAGCAGTACTCACACCCTTGACTGAAGTACAAATGAATTTTAGGAGAAACGGAGAGAGTGAGATTCTTGGGGAGGTACCTCCCTCTCTCCCCTTTGGGTTGTGCTAGCAGCCTTCCCCTTCACCCCCTTCCTCCCTCACACAGCAGCGAAGGTTCATTCAGTGCAAATCACCACCAGACTCCCTGGCATGAAAGGAAACCAAAGCCAACGTTTTCCTCACGGATAAAAGGAAAAAGAAGCGTCTTTTACCTTATGTATAAACTCCAGGAAAAAAAAGAAAGAAGGGCTAAAAATGCTTGAACAAGGCTGTCGAATGAGTGTGTTCCTCTGGGAGGGGGCAGTTCCCGGGGGTAGGTGTGACTGACAGAGCTGTACACCTCCCTTCCTCACCCGAGCCAGCGAGTCACTCCCGGGGACGGCGGCGTGCCCTGTTCCCTGACAGGATGGCATTCTCATACGAAGGAGCGATCGCATTACCCAGGCCCCTTGTGTAATTCTCGTTCCCAGCAATTGTTTTCTAGTGACCTTTTATTGTTAACAATTAGTGCTGGCGCTGGAGCGCAACTGGTGTAAGCATATTTTACATCCTCCTCCAGCAAACAAAAAAGCTGGGTGGGCACGGGCTTGTTTCCTGGTTCACACCCATGACTCCTTTGTGTCTCCGATCTCCTCCCGCTGCGTGTCACAGTCAGCAAACCCACTCCCTTACCTTTTGGCTCCCAGAGAGAGTGACGTCTTCGAGGGATGCGTAGGCATGCTCCGCGTATCCCCTTCTCCGCTCACATCCTATAGGAACGCTGCCTCTCCCTGATACTCAGTCTTTCCTTATCCGTGATGCCAGAAAAGTAAATCCCTGTGCAACTGAGTGCAAAGAGGAGGCATGAAGGAAGGTTTGCATTTATTCAAATGCACAGACTTGGAACGCCCCCCTGTTACTGCGCCGTGTACTCTGCTATACGCTCCTATATGCTAGATAACAGCCTCTTTGCTCCGCTCAACCCCAAGGATATACACGTGCCCCAGGAGACACAAACGGGCTAACAGCCTGCTTATCATCACATATGATAGCATAATTTCCTTCTTTTCTCCCCCCTCGCCCTCTCCCACTTTATTAAACCATGCCTGTGGGGGAACGGCTATATGCACATCCGAGCTGTGGCAAACCAAGGAAATACGAGTTCCCAGACTGAGGACTCTTCACAGACATATAGCGCCTTGCCAGTAAGTCATTAGAAGAGTATGGAAGATGCAGAGGGAAGGAGCAGGGGAAGATGCCCCAGTCTCATCTTGTTTGCTGCAAAATGGCACGTGAGTATGAGCATGGAGGCGGGGAGGGCAGCGTAAGGACATTAAACAAATCGCGATCCTTTTAGGATATAATAGGCATTTAAAAACAACAAATTTATCCTGCAGCCTGCTGGCAGCCAGTAACTAACTCATTCCCCCTTTCTGTGGATAGCTTCACTCAGCAGGTCCGTGCCATGACTAACGAACCCCCTTGCCGCCAGGGTGGTAATTCCAACCCTTTTGGGAAGGAGCCCGGTGGCCGCTGGCTGCACGGCCCCCTCTCACAGCTCCTTACGGCCACCCCGCCGATCCCTCATCCTCTCCCCAGGGAAAGTGTGAGAAAATATTCCTCCCTTAAACCCATGTTTGGAGGACTCTGCTCTGCAATGACATTTCAGGACAGATTTTTTTTTTTTTTTTCTGGGGCACTTCTTGTGTTATCTGAAATAATCTGAAAGCCACTTCCTTGCCAACCTTCTTGCCTGCTCTTGAGTGGCGTGTAATCTGATCTTGCTGTACCCACCGGCTGTGGGGAGAGGCACACAGTTCGCTGGTAAAGTCACAGTTAAACGAAACATTAAACTGTCCAAGAACTGACTTCCTCGACAGCTCTGATTCAGGCTCCCAAAAATGCTCTGCCCAGTGAATCATGCTTCCTTCTGGAAATGACAGAACTTCCGAACCTCATGCTGTTCTAGCTTGCCCTCGCCTCGTCTCCGGTGCTATCAGGAAAGGATTGAATGGTGTGCTGCATTTTTTCCATGGTCGGCAGGGAGATACATCCTTTTTGAAGAGGAAGAATTTCTATGAGTCAAAGGATGACAAACTGAAAATTAGTACCAGCCACAGAAATAATATGACAAACAACAACTTAAAGCCTCACAGACGTGGCCGGTGGGTGTATATTGGATATTTGCCGTTCTGGCAACTCGAGTTGCTGAACTACTGCAATGCAAACTTGCTTTTCGACTGAAATTAGTACCAGAGTTGAGAATGCTATTACTATTAGCTGTCTTTCCTTCTTTCCTGTGTCTGGCTTGTAGGTCTTGTCTGCTCACAAATCAGGTGAGGCAGCGCTGTGGTAGAAGGGTCGTAGCATCCAGCTGGGCTTTGAAGGGTGCGTGCATTTGCCATTGGCACGGCAAGGGTTTGGGGAAGGGGAAGAGAGACTGGCTCGTCCCAGTCACGCGTGCACAGCAGGCTGGCTCACCATTGCCATTGCAATGACGGCCGCTCGCAGGGACAGTTTGCTGCACAGAACTTTAAAACCAAAACAACAACCCCCTTCCTCTCCCCTACTCCACAAAACCCTGTGAATTAGTGAACAACACATATTTGGGACAGCTCCCTTGCCATATGGTAAACCATGACTTGCACTCACATTTCAAATAGCTCTTTTTGTTTCCTTGTATACATTTTTCTAGCTGCCTCAGAGTCAGGGTTGGTGAAAGTCCAGGGATACAGACTGCCTAGCCAGGTTGAGGTGTTCTTGGGATGAAATCCTGTTCCCACCCAAATCAGCAGAAAAAATCCAAAGAAATTCTCAACCTTATTTTGCCATCATATAATGACGGAAGTTGGCTGTCAAAACACTGGAGAGTGCTTGAGTGGAAATCTAGAGGCAATTATCATGACTTCCTTATAGCAAATTTATCTTTCGTATCTAGCACACTTCTGTACTCAGCAAAAGAAGACTTGACTAGGGAAGGAGTTAAAAAAAAAAGTCATGAAAATATGCATTTCATCTAGATCAAATACATGAAAAGTTACTGATTTTAGTATTATTTATTCTTTCTCACGTCACTCATTACTCATTACTCACTCATTACTGTTAAGACTTGAGTTTATATTCCTACTCTTTCTGAGCAGCCCTGAGAGCTGGTATTATTTCCTCAGTAGCATTTTATTTGTTGCGATATGATTCCCACTTTACCATACCACACAACGGACTGTAGAGGTTAGTGTGCAGAAAAGAAGCAAAGAGGAGGCCTAGTCCGCCGCAGTTGGTTTTGGGATTCCTGTTGGCACAACACAGATTTAAAGTTGGAAACACAAGCTAAAAGCTGTAAGCGGGTGAATAAGACATGGTTGAAAATTTCTGAGTCATCTGCTCTACCCACAGGTGATGTAGTCATAGAGCCCTCCCAACAAATGCGCCAAGCCCTATCTTCAAAACAAGGAGGACTGTTTGCTTCCTCTGGTAGGCTCCCCCAGCTCTCACTGCCCATGGTCACCTATTTCTGATTTCCTGCACAAGTTTTTTTATGGCCAGGAGAATCTTGGTGTGTTTTAATTCAAAAGAAGCTGGTACCATCTAGTCATTCAATATATTTAATGCTTCTGGGCAGCAGCCGATTCAATCAGTGGATACTAAATTCTCTTAATACTGCCCCTCAAATTCTTCCTGTTTTTTTTTTTTTTTTTTTTTTTCATATGTGGGCCATACAAAAAGCATACTCCTTTTATGTCCCACACATAATGTAAAGTGCCTGGCAGTTCGCAACTCTGGATCCACAAATGTTTAGCAGATTGATCTGGAGCTGCAAGGCATAGGGATAGGTATTGAATCCCAAGGACTGATAGTGCTCAGCAGTTTTGCAATCACATGGGACCTTGCCAATATGCTGACTCATTTCCTTTCTTTCCTTGGATGTAAATACTAGAGGTCTAATCCCACCGCCACTGTTCAGAGTATGTATCATTAGTGGTGTCCAAACCAAAGTAATCTGAATCTAATGGGAAAATTTACACATCAAAAGTACATGTACACTCATGGAAATGTAACTGAAACAGCACACAGAAGGAACATTTGTTTTTTTTTTTTAATTTTGTTGTTTTGAAAACTGTTGCCTTAATGCAGAAAGACTTATTTTAAACCACAAAGACAGAGCTGTGGGAATTAGAAATTATCTATTTTCAGCAGCAATGCCTGTTACATTTTTCATTCATCTGTCTTTCAGATGAGAGTTTGAACCCAATTTTTGCACAGCTGTTGGCAAATCTCCTCTTGACTTTAGCAGAAGAAGTTGATTGTTTTTGGAAGAAACTCAGATGTCTTCAGCCGCACAATAAGCACATGGTAAAAGAAAACTTGCTCGAGTTGGATGGGCTGCAGCACAAGACCAAGGACTGGTTCCCAGGGGAGGGAAGACTTCGTTTACAGAAGCATGTCAGGCTTGCATGGACTGGAGAGGCACAGCAGGGTGAAAGAGGCACTCTGAATAGGCAAAAATACAACAGCCCCATGCTGGCTGTTGTCACTGTTGTTGCAACCCAAGAAGAGGAGCTGTAGGGAACAGTGGTGGCTGGAAGGAGCTCTGGAGTCAGGAAAGTGCTGGCTGGAGTGGGGAGGGGAGGACATCCTCCTGGCACCAAAATGTCTCCTTATAGCTCTGATGGGTCATATAAAAATGCTCTGTGTTTGGGTAATGCTGGGTTGGTTATATAACATACAGTACTTATCAATGGTGACATTCATTAATGTAACTGCATACAGTGATTATGGATTTAGAGGGCCTGTTCACTCCCACCTCCCTTAACATCTGTGAATACCACAGCTAGTAGAAAAATACCATAAAATTTCACAGAAAGGCTTTTCTCAAAGTGCTGCCTTGAAAAAGAAATAATTTAGCTACTCTGTGAACTGATTAAGAAGCAGAGATCGAGACCTATCTTCAGTAAAAACTGAGTTTAAAACCAAAATCTCAGAATTTTTCTATCCGTTCTAGCAAACAAACTGGCATTTTTCATACCTGTTTCATGACCCTCCTTCATGACCCTCTTTTTGCACAGATGCAAGTGTACCGATATATAACCATGATTATAAGCTTCTTTTCTCCCTCCAACAACTCCTCCTCCTGCCCTCACTCCTGTTCACAAACTGACTGCCCTAACACACATAGATGTAAACCAAAGTGCGACCCATGGCCAGCGGGACAGCTCAGCAGCTGCCACCCAAGGAGCCTCAGGGCAGAAAGCCCCACCAAGCCATAGCTTCCTTGCTACCACTGTGCTGCTGAGTCCATCACCATGTACTCATCACCTTGGTCCCATCAGATCCCACCAGCTACAGAGGGCGGGACCAGGTCACCATGTAGATAAGATGCCTTGAGAGGGTTGCAGCACATTTTGGTGACTCACTAGGAATTCACCAAAGGAACCAGTTGCCAAGTGCTGAGCAGCTCTGCCAACTATGTGCAAATAAATGGAAGCTGGATGGACAAACTTTGTTGTTCCTTTTTTTTTTTCACAGCGAGTCCCCAGAAAGGGGCCTAAGACAAAACAGAGGGAGTTAAGATTGTTAGAGAAGTGGAATTAAAAATAAATAGAGTCAGCTGTAAGAGCAATTTGAGCTGCAGCCACAGAATATACCATGCTCTTGCTATAGAAAGAATATTGTGAGAAGATCATAGAGGAAGCAAGTAGGTAGTCAGAGAGGGATGACAGAAGAAAAATAGCAAAGGCTGGCTGTGGCTCATGGTCTTCAGTGAAAAAAATATGTATATTAAAACAGCAACCTGAAGAGGAACCTGAAGGAAAAAGAAGGGAGCTATAGAGCGAGTAAGAGCCAGTGCATGTTTTTGGAGCACCACCAGAACCCACCAGGCTACTGAATATGGGTTGCTGGAGAAGAAAGCAGGGACCTAAGTCAGGAGCTATGTCTCACAAATGCAACTGCCTTGGTGTGCTCCTTGGTCACAAATAATTCTACTCTCAGGTGTACAAACAGTAGCTCGGCCAGGGATTTGCAGAGCAGGGAATGATCTGATTTTCTTCCACACAGCCCTAGAGCCAACCTATCTCACTATTTGCAGTGGGAAGACCTAGGGAGAGGGTGACAAAGGTCTGCACTCCATAAGGAACACCTCTAAACTCAGAAGATTGATTTCAGTTGACCTACAGCAAGTGTTTCACTGCCATTTGTACTGATAAAGTGCTGCTGGGACCAGAGAGGTCCACAGGGCTGAGCAGCATGTTCCCAACATTAAGTAGCTCCAAGGCCCAGACAGACCACAAGCTTTGGTGAACCTGTGGTCCTTCTCTGAGGTAAAGTTGCCAGGTTTTACATGCTAGAGTCCAAGAAAAATAAATCACACATAGCATGGTAGCACTTCCAATAGTGTGTACTAACTGTGTCATTGCAGGAGTGAACAAAACTTCAGAAGAGCTGCAGGCTACATGCATTTATTTTTCAGAGAATGAAGGACTTGCTCATATTGTATAGGATGCTCATTGACCAAATAGAACAAATGTGTCCCCAGAAGTTGTTTTTCAATAGACTTGCGTTTTGGGCAAGAATCCCTTCAAAATATTTCCTCAGACAAACAGTAGCTTAGGAGTAAAGAGTTTATCATGGTTAATTCTGACTATTTTAAAAAGGAAAAGATTGTGGTGATCAGATCCTTAGCTGTTGTAAACTGGCACTGCTCCATCAACCTAAATAAACTTTTGAGTTTGTACACTGGCTAGAGAAAGTCTGGCACTATTCTTCAACTGCTTAATCCCACAAACTTTCACTGTCTTGGCAAGCACCCAGTCTGATCTTGTTGAAGAAATACTAGATGCTTTTCAGCTCTATCTTACTGTCAAGTTGCTAGCACCAATAGCAAAGTCCAAACACTCTTCGTAGTCCTCTGTATGATCAGCATTTGATGTCTAACTGCTAGAATGGTTATCACAAGCAGATAGATGAGACTGATTTATAAATGCTAATTTTAGTGTCTGTTTTGGTACAAAAGAAGCCAGTCATAAATCTCTGTTAAATAAATGTCCTGCTTCTGGGCAACAGCTAACAGGGAGTGATGACTTTTGTCTTGGACTATGAATAATCTATGTATATTATTTTCTGTACATTTTTCATATCCATTAATTAAGTGCATGCTGTGTAGCTCTTCAGTTCTAAGTGTGTTGCTCAGACTTTGCTTCCTCTAGTTGTGTGAAAAGAGAAAAATGGGATAGAACTTCTAGTAGAACAATTTCCAGAATTACCTGGTCTTGCTTGTAAAAAGGTTCACTTCAATTTAATATTAGTTACTAAGGAATGCCTGGTTGAGGGCACTAGTGTTTTCCTTACGCTTCCTTCTGCTAAATTTTTGGAAATTGTACAAGCTATTATTTTTGGTGTTCCATTGATTAGTGCAAGAATGCAAATTGGTAAATAGTTGTAGCAAGAAGTTAACAATTTGGGGAGGGTGTATCTAGTTTGTGTACGTGAATTTCTATCCTGAAGTGCATCATCTTTTTGAAAAGCAGTCTTGCTAGGACCATTTTTGTGAGTGTTAATTATCAAAGTGATAAAGCCCATGACCTTACAGCCTGATGTGAATGTGCTGCTTAAAAAACAAATTAAACCATTTCATTATTTTACATCTTTAAAGCAATCTCCAAAAAATACAGTATTGTGTACAGAATGAGTTTGCTGAAAATCAACATAAGAAAGTATAAATTAGTCTGAATTACAAAAACTTATTAAAAGTGTCCTTTAACACGTTTTCTACCTCTGTCAGCTGATGAGATCCTGACTATTCTTAATTCATCTTAGAATTCCCACGTAGCTGTAACTCTCTAAAAATTAATTATTTCCTTTATCAGCACATTCCTCCTCCTTTAAGCAAAGTTAAATAATACTGTGTTTCACAGTTTTTCACCAATGACTTTCTTCTTTCAAATGGTTTTTGCTGCTGCTTACTAAAAAATATCCTAATTCAGGATGATCTCCCAGTCCAGTGGGAATGAAACCCTAATTACTCTGGGATGATGATGCCATTAAGGAACACATTTTTGAAAGGAAAAGAATGCGCGTGCTCTTCTGGAGTGACGCAGAATGAAGACTTTGGTGACAATTTGTGTCAGTCCCATAGATGTGTGTGTGTGTGTGTCTGTAGTTGATGACCAGGCTGTCTGCAGAGAGGCTAGAAAAGAATTCTGAAAATAATGTTAAAGAAAAACGACAGCACAACCAGAGCAGAGCCAAAGTTACAGGATATTGCTGCATGACGATTTGCTTGGCAATGAGGTGTGGAGACAAAAGTGTGTTTGTGGATGCAGAGGTTGGGTATGTTCTTGACTCTTCATGGTTTTGTTTTTGTTTTCAGTTTTTATACTAACTGTGACACATATAGAATGATTTTAACATACAAATAGAATGATTTTAACATACAACATAAGAATTTTTATTTGTCTGAATTATAATATACCATATGTGAATGCATCTGTTCTTCACTGTGTTACATTTATTATTTGTACTATGGTGGGGCCTCAAGTTTCCACCTCAGATCAGGGTCCCAGTTTGCTCGGCAATGCTCAGACATAATGGGAAACATTCCATGCCTTGAGTAAAACACACTCTAAATTGACGAAAACAACACGGGGTGGGAAAGGAAAGCAGAGTACCCTCCCATGGTAGCTAAGCCCCATCTAAATTGAGGTTGCTGTGGCCCCACACCTCTAGTCCAGACCTCCGAGTGCCCATTTGGTGTCTTAAACAGTAACTACACCCGGATGAAGGCAAGAGTAGGATCTATCTGAAGCTAATCACCTTTTTTGGTAAGGTTAGTTTATCAGGATTATCTCCCTGCAGCGTGAGAATATGAACGTCAACGCTGGCACGAGCAAACGGGCATGGCAGGATAGGGGAATTGCAACAGCCCTCATTTAGGCTGGTGCAAGAGGCTGCGTCTGTGCCATCGCCAGGAGCTTGGTGCTGAGCGTAGCATAAAGCCCAGCGGGCGGCTTATCGCAGCCCCGGGCAGCCGTGCTGTCAGCTGCGCCATGCCCCTGGTGTGCAGCAAACCCCCTGCCCCAGCAGCCTGCCCAAACACCCCAGGAAGGATCACACGGTGTGGGCTCTGCAGCGAGTGGGAGCTGCCCGCCCTCCATGCAGCCCTCGTGAGGGCTGATTTCCGTGGGCCATAGTCAATAGCGAGTGTTTTGATGTTAAGAAGTGCCACATTTCTAACAAAAGTGGTATGTTATTAACACCACAAAAGAAATGACCAAAACGGTTTCTATCCTCAGATCTTTTTGCATGCTTTGTGCTCCTTTCATTTTCAGCTTGTGCTCTTGATTTTTTTAAAAGTGCACTGGGGCTCCCTTGCTCCATCTTAGCATTTGGTTTCTTTCTTTCTTTCTTCTCCTACGGCAATCTGTTACCTCTTGTTAGCAGGCATTATCCCTCTATTTATTCCTTCGTGTGGTCTTACATGGTCACTGCTGCCACTGGAACACGCTGCCTTCTTCTGAGGGCATATCTTATTTATTTATTTATTTAAAACTTTTCATTTTAAAACACATGTTTTTCCTGTATTTATAATGCAAAAATGCTCTGTCCTTCTCTGCTATGGGCCATGAAGAATGCTTGCTTTAATTTACCCTACATGCTGTGCCTTTGCATTCTTCTTGTCTAATTTATGCCACATACTGTTCACTCCCGTGTATTATACAACATAAAGTTGCCAGATGGGTGAGTGCAATGCGTGCTTTAAAATGAAGGCTTTAAGGCAACTGTATAATCCAAAGCTGTAGAACAAGCCAACACCAAAAAGCAAAGAGCATTTGGAAATATGCTCAAATGGGTCAGTAGTTATTATGTGGGGCTAATGCTTTTAGCAATGATTCCTAATTAGCAAGCATGCCATTAACCTTCCCTTGAGATTTTGTTTTCTGCTTGCTTTTCATGGTATATGGTGGCAAACGGTGGAGCCAATAATAGTGCATTAAGGTGAAATGAGGATATTTGGGCCTGAACAAGGAGCAGTCCTTTATCAGAGAATCGGTGCTCATTGCTTGGAGATTTGTTTGGCTGTTGTTGATGGGTCACCTTGACAGGGCATGTTACCACAGTCCGGGGGAGTCTATAGAAGAAAGGTGGCATATGGGGATTTTGTTATTATTGATTTTCTCCTTTCCTTTCCTAGCAAAGGTTATATTATATGTCCCTAGGGTTTATTTTAGTCTGTGTGGGGTGCATTACCAAGGAGCCTTAGCTCTTGGTTAGACACTAGATATTGCATGTTTCCTACTTGACATGTTGTGGGAGAAGCTGCATATTCCTCATTTTCCATCCTGCATCCCATTAACAACATGGCTACATCCACCTTTGGTCCCCTACCAATTTGCTGTGCTGTTGCTGCGCTAAATCATGCTATTTGATTTAGTATGTAATGTACAAAACTGTTACATTACTTCAGAGTCTGGAGAAAGCTGGTGTGGCCATAGAGTCCTCCTGCACTAACCAGTCCTAGCATCCACTTTGGGACTGTGTGTCTGCTTATGCGGCACTTGTGGGGAAGCAGGGATACCCAGCGTGAAATCTTGGCTCTGCAAAAGTTGACAAAGGGTTCTCTAAGCGGCAGCAGTGAAACAAGACTTCCTCCTGCTGATGTTCTCAGAGAGGCTGTTGAGGTCCGCTTGCTCAGCCAGCGCTCGTGGAGAATGAGTATCTCGGAGTAACCATGCATTTCAGATAGTCTATTGGAAACCAGGCTGGGATTACTAGACATGGATTGTGCCACACTAAACACCAGCCCTCCTGCTACTCTCTCTGATGGGAGCTTTTAAAGAAAAATGCAAAGAGAAAAATGCATTAGAGTATGACGAAAACCTACTGCCTTATAGAAGAGCCAGCAGAAAGGAAAGAGTTGTTGAAATAAGTTATCTATACAGTAAAATGACAGGATAGCACAATGCTAGCAAGCTCTAGCAAAAGCAGCAGTGAAGATGCCCCAGCATAGGTTTTTAAGGCAGTGCTTACAACAGAAATGCAAGTTCTCAGTGTTATACTGTAGTGCCGACTTGTGCTGAAGCCAGCACAGCCTTATTTTCATGTTCTTGTTACTTGCTAGCTGGAGCTACCACGGACATGTTAGTGCACACTGCAGTAGCACTTTGGCAGGCATGATGCTGGATGGAGCAAGAATGGGAAATTGCTTGGAGGAGCTGCCTTCACTAAATGCAAATAACTGTTCAGCTACTAGCTGAGAAGTGAAGATGCCGGACCATGTTTTGTCATTTTTTTTCCATCTTCTTTAATACCATGGCTTAAGGTAATAAATGGACCTATTGCATCACCTTTAGCTAGACTGTGCTTTTGGCATCATCTCTGCTGACCCACCCAGTGTAGACTTAATTGCTTTAACTATGAGACTGGCATCAGAATGTTGAGGAATGAAAAAGAAATGTATTGCTCACAGCAAGAGAGCAAGCCTGGCAGAATGGGGTCAGGTTGGTGAGGTGAACACCTTTCGTTCTCTCCTGCGGAGTGATATATATGTAGTATCTTCTAAGGAAACAGAGGTTCTTGGAGATGTTTCAAGACCATTTTATCACCATCTACTTGCAGATGTTTTCATAAGACAAGCAGTCCTGGCTAACATACAGGTAATTTCCTGTTTTTTTTTGTTTTTTTTTGTTTTTTTTCCTTCTGAACATTTACTCACTTTTCTGGCTGATTTTGGATTATGCTTTGCTGCCAATCATTAAAAAGAAATTGAAACAGGAAGGTTTGGTCCCTCATGCAATGAATTTCCTCCTGACACTAAACTGGCAGTCTAATGGGGCTGACATGTATTTCACAGTTAGCCTAACATGCTTTTACCCTATCAGGTTAAAGGACTGAGCGTAAGGAAATACAAATGAGATCAATAGTATCTGTGAGCATTTTTCATTTAT
Organism: Crypturellus tataupa; assembly: GCA_034781795.1. NCBI lineage: Eukaryota > Metazoa > Chordata > Aves > Tinamiformes > Tinamidae > Crypturellus > Crypturellus tataupa. The sequence continues at coordinate 1,382,268 of JAWLRI010000379.1, read as the reverse complement.
TTTCTATAATGCTAGACTTTTTAATAATCAACTGCTTCTCTCCTCTGCACTCATATATTCAAGTAAATTGGATCCAAGCCAGGCATTTAAGGGCTGGGCTTTGTGACACTTGCTAAGTTTCTTTTTCTTCTAAAGGAAAAAGAAACTCAAAACCCAGAAACTCAATGAGAGACTGCCTGAAAAAAAGTATCACATCGGTGGGCTTGAAAATTACCAATATGTACCTGTTCGGCATTAGCTTTCAGTATGAAAGCCACTAGATGAGACATGGAGTGTAGGTACAGCCCTTCTCTAAAGATACATATGCATGTGTGTATGTACATACACAAGGTGCAGGGCTTAGCCTCCAACAGCACTTAGTTTTCAGCTGCTACTCAGTCCTGTTATTTGAGGGTCTCTCAGCTGCCAGGGCGGCCAGATGTCAGACTTACTTATTAGTGAATCTCTAATACTAACCCCACAGAACAGAGTTTTGAGAATAGTAAATCAGAGCAATGTTTGCCAAATCCCAAATTCAAAATCTCTTTTTCTGAGCTTCTCTGAACACTTCCCTTTGCCATCTGTCACTGTTAAAAATTGTGCACTGGGTAAGATGCATTTGAATAGGTATTTTAGTTTGAGAGAGGAGAACATGCTGGAAGATCGTGGATACTCCGAGAGACTGAAGAGACCAGAGCCTCCTTCCTTTCGGAGTTTATTGTTCTCATCACAAGGCCTGCTCTGACGTCTCATGCAATGTTTTGCTTCTTTATTGTAGTAGTTTGAGAACAATTTGTCTCCTTCAAGCTTTTCATTCTTTCAGCTTGAGTGTTTACAGTGTCATCCAAAGGGACTGAGGTTGATATGTTAATTTTCATACCACTAGGACATATTTTTCAGGAGAGAAAACTCTAAAATATTGAGAGAAAGAAGGATGATTACTAATGTATTCAAAATGAAAAACTTGTGTTTATATGACTAAGAGTTAGTCACATACCTGGGATGGGATTTTATATTGGCCTGAAAACTGATGCGAAGGGAACATCCCTAATTTTGGCAGGGGTGGAAGGTCAGTGCATTTTTCAGGGATGAAACTCAGAAGAACAGAGGAGGTCAGTTTAACCTTGTGGTTGTGGTTATGAATGAGCAAGAAAGTTTAAATTACACTTGAGGACAGCTCCTTTAGTCACAGGAGCCACTCCTGTAGTGCACTCTAGATCTTTTATAAATAAATACAAGCACTTTGCTTTTTTACAGCAATAAGCAAACTGATAGGACACAGTGACTAGGTTGTTCTTATTTAGGTTTGGTGATGATAAAGTTCCTTATCGGATGATAAAGATTACAGCTATAGAGCAGCCTGTGGAAAGAACAACCATACATTTTTCACAACTGTAACAAGAGTAGTTTTGGGGTAGAACTCTTTCTTGATTCATCATTATTTTAAATGACAAGCATTAACCCAAAGAGAAAAGGCTAATTACATTTGTGGTTAGTCAATCCAACAGTTCATTCCAAATAAGATGGATTGTTTTACATGTCTATCTGGATTCAGCAAAAGAATTGGTTCCCTTCATAAGTAACTCATACCTTGCGCACAGGATTGTTTGGGCAATGATCTCCACAAGTTTTCCTGAGAAGTTTTCTATTTCAGACAACGATGCTCAGAGTGACTGACATTCTTTGCTGCACAGCTTATGCTTCACCTTGGGATCAGATGCCCTTCTGATTAGTGCTGCGCTTTTCAGAAATCAGTGTCGTGTACCACAGTTGGCACTGAAATTGTGTCTCAGGAAACGCTTGTGTGCAGAAATCTCACCCTGAGCTTTAGGGTTCCTCACAGCCACGTGCTGGCTGGTGCTGTCTGCGCGTACTTGCTTGCTCAGCGACACTGGGTGCACCCGGTACCTCCCCAGGTTCTTGAATCAACTTCGTCTAAATTGTTCGGGGAGCGGCGGCCTTTGACTGACTCACTGGAATCGCATTAACTGAATAATAGGACACTTGCAAGCGCTTTACCTGGCATCTGCTTTCATTAAGTAATATTAAAGTTTTCATTAGTAATTTTAGCAGAAGTAAATAAAAACCTTAAGTCAGTAATGCTCCTACTGATTTATATCACCAATTGGAAGATCTGAATCAGACCTTTCATCTTTACTAGCCAGGTGATTAAATACAAGATGAATTTCTGAGAATGAAAGCAGGTGCCTAAGATCTAAGGCAAATCCGGGGTAGAAAATACACTTGCTTTTCAAATGGCACTGCATATGAAGTGGTACTTGCAAAAATACCACACAACTGTATAGCTTTCAAATGATGGGGCAGATATCAAAGTTTTATTAATTCACTAACATGCAGAAAGACCTTGTTCCTCACACATGTTCTTATAGATACTTAGAAAACAAGAAGGAAAGTGCAGAAGGAAAACTCTTGCTGCCAACAGTGACAGACTGCAGCACTGCACTAACAGGAAGGCTGTTTTAATTCTGAATTGGGAACTGGATTACTTTTTTGACAGTAGTTTTCAACAGAGAAAGCACACACAGCAGAGCTGTGTTCTCATTCATTGCAGTATGTCCTTTTCACTCTGCAATTCAAAGGATTGTGCCTTTACTACATACACACAGCACCTTCGTTTCTAAAATGTGGCTCCCTGGGCTGCTTTGCACAACCATGACTTGTTTTCCATGCACCTATTTGAATAACATTCCAGCACGGAGAGCAGGCAGTTTGGACTGGGCTTCAAATCAGCCTTCAGAACAGCTGCTGGGAAAAGGACAGTATTTCTGAACTACAGATGGAAATGCTTGCTGTGGAAATTATACTTTTCGTTCCTGCACTAGAGATATCTTCAGTGATTTGCATGCACTTTGGTTTTTATTCCTGTGTCTACTGAAGTCAGTGGGAATTCTGCTACCAATTTTACCATAAGCTCTTTTTCTTTCATTGTCAATAGAGATATCCCTCCCTTTGCGGAGAATGAAAGTATTCTGCTGATGAAGGAAGTGCTCTTACTAAAGCAGATTAACAGAAATATCACCATAGCATTTAAAATAACCATTAGAGAAATAATTTAGATCATGCTTTAAGAGGCATATGTTAAAGAGCACTCTTGCAAACTGAACTGGAGCTAAAGACCTACTGAGTATTTCTGTGTTAGAGGTTGAAATCCTCTTTGAAACTCTCAGATTGGAAGGGCAGCCAGCCAGTTCTTCCCAGCTTCTGGAGCACTGTAGGTGTTTTCTCTCCATCGGGAGGGTATTTTCCCCCACATTAGGAGAAACATGATTGACCCTTAAAGAGCAATACAAATTTTCCATGCTATATTTCACAACGTACTCCAGCGAAGGTTCATGTCATGTTTATTTGTGATATCGATAGGACAGTCAGCACTGAAATCTGGACAGTTTTGGTACCATGAAACCCCCCCATGTGATGGGTCCACAGGCACTCCCAGAACCCTGAGCAGCTTCCCACTGCCCTGCCTCGTGAGAGCAATCCCTTGTGGAAAGTTCTGCGGCATTTAAATGAAACTTGACTTGCACATTGCTTGTTCAGACAAGCTGTGAGTACATATGACTCATCATTTCCCCGCTTTGCCTTGCCTGTTAAGCAGCCATCAGCATTTACATCACAATTGAGCATAAAAGAGCAAAAACCCATGTAGTGGTTCCAGCCTCACCCCTTGTGAGCTACTACAGGAAATTCGCAGTCCTCCTCCAAACTCTCCACCTTACTGACCCAGCTTTGAATATGCAATGGAGAAAATACAGGGTTCTACATTTCTTGCCCATGGTTGCCTTTTTTTTTTTTTTCCTGTTCAGAGCAATCCTTCTGCTTGACAGTACGTACTTGCACAGCTTTGGGAGGAACACTAAAAGCATGTCACCGACAGCTCTTCTGATGGACAGACTGGCACTGTGATACAACAACAGTACAGTAAAGTGTTGCATCCACCAGCTTTGACCGTGGCAGGTTTAGCTAGATCAGCCATGTAACTAGGGGTTCGTTTAACCTGTGTTTTGTTCTGGTTGCTACAGCCACCCAGCACAGTGCCATGCATGGCTTGCAAACAGAGCTGGCCCTGCAGATACCTCTACCTGCATTTGTGAGTATAGATTGTTTGGAAAACAAACAAACAAACAAACAAAAAGCAGTTTTGTTGACACAGGCAATCTGAACAAGTTCATACAGTGCAGACACTGTATGAAACGGTAGGAGGTGGGGAATAGGAAGAGAGTCTTGCCTCTGCAGTTGCAAGTAACCTGGGTTGAGTTCAGGCTGTGCAGCACCAATGACTGACTGCAGTCCTTCAACAGTGCGTCAGGGTTTGCAAAAATATTGCTTTTGTCTCATTTGTTTGCCTTTCCGTAGCATTCATAAATATGATGCTAAAGTTTATGATCGTTTTTGTTTGCTTGTTTCAGGGCTCTTTCAAAGGGGGAAAAACAGGCTCAAGGACTGAAAGGTCTTCTTCTGACACTCCTTGTCAGGGAAGGACTTCTGCTCAGATGATTTCAGGTGCTGGGAGTACTTAACTGCTGCCTAACCTGGATAGATGTTCCTCAACTTCATCCTGTAACACAGTATACGTGTGTCAGTGACAGACAGATCCATGTATGGCTAAGATGCCTGTGCACTCTACCCAAAAGGAACATTGCACCTTTTTTTTCCTGAAAGCACCCAATTTGCCAAGGAACTCGGGAGAAACTTGCTATGAACACAGCTCGGCAGGGAAAGGGATGCATCGGTCATGAACAAGAAGCCCCCAGCAGATTCACTTGCCCTCTGATGACAATGTATAATTTCCGTAAGAGTATCCATGTTTGGAGAAGGTATAAGAAAAAGGTTGAAGGGGGCATAACTTGTCATACTTCAAACTAGAGAAAACAAATGCCATGAAAATAGTGAAGATGTCTGCAAAAAAGTTGTGATTTTATTCATGATGCTGATTAAAGCCATATCTCACGCAGGATTCAGGTGGAATACAAGTGCCTATGTTCAAACTGTGACTTGGCAAACCTCACTTAGTGGTGACCTAGTTTTGGAGGCCCCTGCCCCAGTTCTGTGCATGCCACATCCTTTCTACCTTCCCGCCCCCAGCCAGGGGCTCCCATTCCCCTCGCCAGGAGCAGCAGCTGGGCAGGTGCCCCCTGCATGTGCTTAGCCCCACATTCCCCTAGGGCAATAGCAACATGTTAGGGGTATGCCTGAACAGAACTGGGAGGGGCAAAAGAAATACCAGAAGCCCATCCTTCACTTCAGTAACTCCATGCAGTTGGATACTGTAATGCTACTGGTGACAGTGTATTTCTACTGATGAGCTAGTGTTACTTTTTCCTTAATTAAACAAAAACAATTAATTGCATATACAAAAAAAAAAAAAAAAAAAAAGAGCTCATTTTCATCACAAATTATTAGGGTCTCTCTTGAAATATTTTCTTTAATAAAAGTCAAAACAGGATAGTTTTTTATGTATGCCAGGAATGCTTTAATATTACTTCCTATTTTTTTTGAACAGCAAAGATTTAGCCTTTTCTCTTTTCTTTAAATAATCCTCTTTGCTGTTGGGACTACTCCCTTTTAAGGCCAGTCTTTGCTCAGAGGGAATGCTGACTGCATTTATAAACACCCACTTCCTAGGGATTATAATAGTAACAGCAACATAACCTGAACTAGTTTCAGCAACATGCAGCAAACATATTTAGACCAAGGCCAGCCTACCAGTTTGGGGGGAAATTCTTCAGAAGTGCTGGCAATGCCACCAGGGTTTTATTTTCTATCCTTGCAACCTTGCACCTTTGAAAACCTCCTTTCTACCTCCTTGAAAGGGAAACCGTGCGTGTCTTCCATGTCCAAAATGTGCAGCGACACTACTTGGATGTCGCAGTTAACAGTGAATGCAGGAAAATGACACCTTATTTGTGAATTAGAAATTTGGGGTGGGTGCAAATTGTGATCATGAAAAGAATTTCCAAGCACTTCCGCTAAGATTGGATTTCATCACATATGTTTTTCTGCTCACAATATTCCCTTTAACTCTAGGGAAGGTTGCAAAAAGAAAGAAAAATAAAAGATAATCTAATGACTTTTCAGCTCTTACACTGCCGCCCATAGTGTAACTTACTGTAATCCGCTCAATTAACTTGCTACTCGGAAAAAGAACTAGTAGAGTGAGGGAAAAAAAACAATTTTTACTTCAGCACTATGCACCATAGTACAAAAAAGGCCAAAAGGAAGATTAGAGACATGAATAGCAACCTCCAGGAGTATCATTGCCTTTCAGAAGCAGCCTGCACTAACCTGCCATCAACACCGTGCCAGGGAATGAGACTAGCGACTGATCTTTAATGGCTTCACTAGTGGTTGCAGCTACACCAGCTTCTCTACTCATGCAAGTCTGGAATTGCTACCTCGTATTTAAGCTATTGCCTACGTGTTTGTGTCACCTCTCAGCAATTCTGCGCCCATGCCCACCCTTTGCCTGGAGGGCGATGCGTAACTCCAGTGCGGTACCAGCTGAACGGATCCTAAGGGCCTGGTGCTGAACTCGCTCACGTGGTCATAAATCAGGAGCAATTCCACTGCTGGTGGTGACAGGGAAATACACAAGCCCGGACTCGGGTTGTTCATACCTATTGCTTGGTTTCCAAGTGGATGGCCGGGAGGCTAAAAGCGAAATGATCCGCCTCCGTCCTCCTGAGAAAAAATAAAGCAAACAAAACAAAACCCCAGCACATGGAAACACATCAAAAACTGTGCTGGGATGATGGGGAGAAAAGAAGTCCTTGCTGAAAACCAAACAATACTGTGCCAGATGAGTTGTCACGGCTTTACTATAACATTCCCACAAAGAGGAACAGAATTTTTATTGTGAAATCTTAGTTGTGAGTTTTGCTGCTCCTGGGAAAAGTCATATGTCAGAATAGAGCAATGTTTCCAAATATGATGAGACTAAGCAGATAAACAGTGAATATCAACACAGCACTCAAGGAAAGCTGTAACTGTGGTTAAACCCATTTCTGAGGGAGTTCAGTCTTGTTCCAGTAGCACCATGTGTACCTGTGTAGGTGCTTGCCTTGCCTTGCCTTGATGCTACAGGTCTCCTAAACCTCACACCAGAGCTCTTGGGGCTGCCAGTTGTCCACTGTCCACTGCCATCAGCAGTAGCCAGGCACTATCTGCTACAGGATGGTCCAAAGTGCCTTTATGCTACATTTTTAAACACTCTGTGCTGCATACTGAACTGACAACACGGATATTCGTGTTTGTTTAGTTCCTTTTATTGACTCAAAACATGATTCATTTTTAGGTTCGATTGCTTATGTATCCCTATTTCTGGAAGGTGAGGGCAAGCACGCTCCCACTGCCATTTATCAGGCACAGGAAGCTGCTGAGTTAAAGGACCACGAGGAGGTGGGGGAAAGGAACGGTTCCAGCCCCAAGCTCTCTCATTACCAGATGACAAACACCAGGGCGAAGCTTAGCTCCTCCTTCGGCGCAGGTGAAAACGAAGTACACACACCTTAAGGAAGGGGACACACAGAACACCATCAGAGCAATACTGCTTCTCAGGCTGCTGCTTCTTTCACACACTTGTGTTCCTACTAGTGTGAACTTTTATTTCTTTGCTGCAGAGTAATGCTACTTTAATAGAGGAATACATCCTGCTGCTACAAAAGGCTAAAATCTGGCAGTCAGGGCAATTACTAGGTAATACCAGAAAGAAACTGAATTTGGGTTCCCTACTCTCTTGGGTTGTATTCTAATTACATAGGCTGTGTCATTACAGCTAATAACTCTTTTGAGCAGTATCCAAAGCCTTCAAAAACCCAGATCCTCTCCTCCTCCTTCAACCTTCTCTAAATATAGTCAATAAACTCAGTTATCTGCAAGGTTTTTAGGAGCGCCTTCCTTCCCTCGGAGTGAGTGCATCCAAGGAAGGTAACTGCAACTCCTGCTCTCGGCACAGTTGCTACACTGTCCTTGAAACAGTCACAGTAGACCTGTTTGAACTGTATCAGCAACAGGGGAACAAATACCTGTGTACGGAAGAAGAAAAATACCCCAGATATCTGTTAAAGCAAACAGATCTAGTGACACAGTATAATGAATTTGTACAGGAGCTTGGGGAAGAAAACACTTTCTATAAAAATAAAGATTTAAAGATTCCTGTAAGCAGTCTTTAGAGAAAGTTCATTCAAACCTAAACTTTTCCCTTACATCCTTCTGATACTTATCACTCCCTAAAACCCTCAGCATCTACACCTTCATGTATTGGTTGGCCAGCCATAAGGCATGAGAAAGCTAATTAAATACCTAATCATCCCAGTTCTCTCTTCTGCAATCTTGTCTTTAATATTTCTTTCTAAACCTTTTTTTTTATCATTGTAATGAACAAACTGCTGTTACAGGTGGCTCACCTGCACTTCTCCTTACAGAACGTACTGTTTTCTTGTCGCTTAAAAAGAAAAAAAAATCAGAGCTTCACCATATTAGTGATTCTGCAAATGTCTTGGAATGGGAGAATTAACACCTACTGCAGGCAACATGATTGACTTGAATTACAGCACCACTACCTTTCAGGGGCTTGACAGACACTAATTTTGGAAAGGTGTTTTGCATGGAAGACTGGCATTCAAAGCAAATGGAAGATTTAGTATCTGCAGGTGTTACTTAGCAACCCACAGAACAAAACCTTTAAAAGAAGCTAGAAAATTTAACTTAAAAGGATAAAAAAAAAAAAGTTTGTTAGTGTTTTAGAAGCAGCATCCGTTCTCCAAAGCCTTCCAAAATAAAGTTCACAGTTATACCGCACAGAGAACACTATCATATTCATGATGGAGCTTTGTGTCACTTTATTAAAGCTAACAGCAGTTCTTCCATCACTTACCCAAATAACTAAATAAAATAATTTAGAAACTTCTTTGAGATAGCATGAGAAATTAGGGTCAGACAAGGGAGAATTATTATTTTTAAACCGGATTTCAAGACTAGAGTCTTGTTTAAGTGTTTTTATGAGTCCAGGTGAGCCACTGGTGGGATAGGTACAGAAGATGCATTGATCCTCACTGCCAGGAACACAGATGTGGTTCCACATATTACTTAAGCTCAACACCCTTCAGTGGAGCCTTGTTCTGCAAACACAGACAACCGAGATGCAGTTTTCTCAACTTCCTGCAGTAACCAACAGGTCGCAGTACCAACACCTGTGACTGCTGTGGCACTGTGCAAAAACACTTCCAGGCTGCAGAGCTTGTGCTGGGGCCATGTGTGAAAGGTACAGAGAGATAGCATAGACGCTCCAGGACAGGCCCTGGGACTTGAAATATCATTTCAGAAGAGGAATTTTCAGTGTTAACCCAGTGGGGTATTTACAGGCTCAAGAAAGCCAAGCACAGTAGTGTCATCTGAGTGGACACCATCATGGTTCACTAAAGGTTAGGTAGGGTGAGGAGGCCCAGGTGAATTATAAGCACTTGAAAAACTACTTGCTGATGCCAAGGAAAAAGGCATGTGTTAGGAGTGTTTCTAGGACACTGCCCCAAAACCCTTCCTTCTGCTCAGTCCTTCAACAAGCAGTTCACGAAGAAATCCCTCTGTGCTGGGTGAAGCCTGGAAGACAGCAGTGGCACCATCAGCATCAGTTGACCACGCAGCCCAGGGAAGCAGTTTTGTACAAGACAGAGTATCCATTCAGGTATTCAGAAGAGCAAAGCAGGTTCAAGTTACAGAAGCAGGTTTATATGGTTTAATTACAAGCTATCTACTCCATGGGTGGAGCTCTCCGATTAGGAATGACTGTTCATGGGTTTTAGCAATAAAAGCAAGCCATTCAGTAAAGCAGCCATGTTACTCTATTTAAAGTTGTGTTTTCCAGGTTTTCATTTTGTTATTGCAGTTTCAGAACCTTAATCACTCCATGTTTTGTGAGGGAACTGACAGAATTCATTTGTCACTACTGTGTACTGACATAGCAGTGTGCTCTACACACATCAAAAGCAAGAGTAAGAGGTAGATGTAAGTAGTAAGTCTTCAAGATGTAACCTTTTGGTCCTACTAAGCCTAACTTGCACAAAAAAATAAAGCTGAGTGAGTTCACAGAGATACTCTGTGCTGAACAGATGAAAAGTAAGCAGTGATGCTTTTCAAGTTGTCTGGAACCAGAATTCAAAAACCTGATATCTGGAAGCATAATTTACACAGATATACAAGTCAACTCCAGAGGAGAGTCAGAGGGTAGGAAGAAGTGTCAATATGGAAAACTATTACGTGAACACAGTCAAAAGAAAAGAGAGTGATGAAAGTACTGTGATCTTCTCTGATCTCCTAGGCCAGCAAGGAAAAACAGCTGTCACTGTGTTCTTACTTCTGGCTATTTGCTTAAGCAAATTGTGCAAGGAAGAAAAATTGAACCCGAATTCTAAACACCATGTTTTGCCTTTTAGAGAAGGAAAAGGCCTGGGGAATTTATTGTTGCATTCTCACCATTTATCACATGTACACAGGCTTCAGGGATGCTATAATGAGGCAATTCCCTACTCTAGTCTCAAACACTAAGCTCGAATACCTGGAAAAATCATATGTCACAGGAGATAGTTTCTTCCATTGAAGCTGGATGAGAGTTTCAAGCTGTTGTTACAGCATCAGTTTAATCAGCTCCCAGTGTAGAAGGGAAAGAGCTAGGCATTTATACCAGTTTCAGTGAAATCTATACAGACCAAGAAAAGAAGGGGAAAAAAAATATATATTTTATATATATATATATATATATATATATATATAGAGAGAGAGAGAGAGAGAGAGTGCAAGAGCGAGTAAAAAGGTAATAAGGAACTTTTTCTACCACCTTTATTAGCTAAGCTAGAGACAAAAAAACTCAGAATAAGGTAACAGGGAGGAGTGTTTTTGTTTTGTTCTTTTTTTTTTTTTTTTTTTTTAATTAAAGGTGCCTGTATACAAAAGCAAGTAGCATGACAGAAAAATAGAGGAACCAGAAGTACCTGCCCACAAAGGGGATTTCAACATCATGAGCTTAACTGAAAAACAGTGGGGAAGTGAAACTGAATAGGAGAGGGGGCTTGATGCTAAACAGTAGGTTGATCTGCTTTTGAATCACTACATAGTGCTTGTTCTATAAAGAAATTGGGTAGACTTACCATATTTTGACATGAATCTCTGAAAGCTCAGTTGTTCTGCTGTATGCACAGGACTAGGTGACACTAAAAACCTGCTAGTATCTTAGTCCTACAGAAGCTAGATAAGCCACCAAAATATTGCTGAGAGGAATATATTGACTTTCTTTTCCTTCTCTTAACAATATTGAGGAAAATGTCGATTTAAGAAAAACACTTGGACATAGAAGGCTTTTCTACTTTGTGAAGTTTGAGGCCTAAATGCCACTGATGAAATAGTACAGCAGAAAACACCACAAAGCAAAGGACAAACATTGTTCAAAGCAAACAAGCAGTTTTCAAAGCTACATAGACAATTCACAGTCACTGTTTTTAAGGGGAAATGATTATTTATCAGCTGTATGTAATTCCCTACAGCGTTTTACTTGAAATAGAAATGCATAAGTGAATATGTATTTTTTGAACACATTCAGGCTGACAAGTATTGAGGGACTGTGTACACTAGACATGGCAATTAACAGGTTTACGGTCCAATAAGGCTCAGTGCAAACCTCAGGTTGATACAGTAAACAGAAAGACACACAGTATTTTCCACAAAATTTTTTATTTGTTTTAAACACAAGCACAATTTTTATAAAAGCACTAACTTAGGAACCTTCTTAGCAACCCAGCCTCTTACAGTATTACCATTCAAACAGAAAAGTTCAAAATGCCTATTGAACTATATGTGTATTTTGGACCAACAGACACACAGCAGCTTTAACCAAATCCTGTGTTCCTTCATTGCTGGAGCACCCACAGCAGCTCTCTGGATTTCGATGATCAAAGGGGAAATGCCACTGAGCTTTGCCAGCGCAGGGTTAACAGCAGACATGCTGCCCAAGCACATGCACAAGCTTCCCCATTTACTGCTGGGACTGCAGGCCAGGTTTGAAAGGACTGCAGTCCTCAGCTATTCCAGGCTTGATCTTCTCAGACTGAAACTGCCCGTTTTGTCACTGCATGGCTGGATACAGTGCTCAAAATTCAGGCACCTCAAGAAGCAACAGATTCAGCTGGTATCGTCAAGACATTAGCTTATCGCTCCTCGGTTATTTCTAGACACTTTCTGTGTATAAGGCATGCTATGTGTAGCACTGGCCTAAAATAATAAATCAGTTCAGGCCTATAAATAGCTTCCTACTACTTCCTTCTCAAAAATATCCCTAATTGTACAGCAATGGATACAGCTCTCTATACCTAAAGTCAGCAAAAGAGGGAAGGACCATTACCAAGGCAAGCTAATGTTTACATACATCATACACATTAGCTTCTGTCCAAGAGCTACGTTCTAGTTCAAGCGTCTGGAATACTTCAATCTTTTTTTTTTTTTTCCTCTCCTTTTTTTTTAAATTAGTTTCAGGCCCACCCTGGCTCTGAGCTCTTGTTGACACCAGCTGGATCCTTTGCATGAACAGAGGAAGAGAGGCAGCAATTCAACTGCATTGTTTTCATCATAGAGATTGAAAGATATTTGTAAGAGATTACAAAAGACTGACTTGACCAAAAAATAAGAATAAATAAAAAAAGTAGATAACCCTCCACTTTGTATTTCCAGGCAGCTGGAAACCCAGCAGACAATGTAGCTGTTGCTTAACAAACACAGAAATCTACATTGTATGCCAGGTTCATGCCCCAAACCTGGACAGTCGGCCCATACAACTGATAAACAAGGACTGTGCGCACAACAGTTCACAGTACTTATCCTCTCCCCAGCAGTAGCAATCATGCAATCTGACGAGGCACCTGGATTAGCCTGCAAAGGATAGGTAGTGGATAATTAATTGTTCATTGAAAAATGTTCTATCAGCTATTTTCTTAGCCTATATTTGTAAACATTAATCTCATCAGTTTGACTACTACAAGCCCCAAGACTAGGCAGTAAAAATAACTGTTACTTCCAAACACACAACATCCAGTTATTTCATCTGATTTCTACTGCAAAGGAGATCCAACAGATATTCAATCCTTTGTTTGGGGCCACACCTCAGATATGAACTTGTTAGCACTATGAACTTGCTCTGCACCTAGTAGAGAAGATAAAAATCCAACCAACCAAAGTCTACAAGAAGGTATGAGATGTCATCAGAGACCCAGTAGCCAGATGTAGCTGCTGATTGTAAAGACAGAATCTACACTGACTACTGAGCGATTGATGGGCAACTACAAGTTCTGGGTTGATCAATCCACAGCATTAGTCCAACAGGACCTGCAGAAACAATTAGAAAAAGAAATCAGTATAAAACAAATGAACAAAAGAAAACAAAACACACACACACAGAGCTCTATAGATAATCAGCCTTCTTAAAGAAAGATCTCTGTAGCTGAGATTACACAGATTTCTTGTAGACTGTTAACAGAAAAGAAAAAAGCATCTTGCCAGAACAGGCTCACTTTAGACATGTAGTTATAAGTTTTTATAATTGAGGGACTCGCAGGTTGTTCTCATAAATTTAATCTGAAATAACTTCTCCACCTCCATGTAGTGGTAGAGATCTGTTCCTAAAAGCACACATGCAACATCATTTAAAAAAAAAAAAAAAAAAAGTCTTTAGAGATTTGAAGTACAGCAATATTATAACCAAAGTCACCTTAAGTTTCTCCTTAAACCTCAAAGCAATGTATTACTAGAACTTGTGAATTACTCAAAACAAGTTGCCATAATCCTGTCAGAGAACGTATTCATAAATAAAAGTAAATTTCAAGGCATAGAAATGATCCTGAAATGCTAAAAACAGATCCCACACGGCAGTAAGAAAAGTACAGATCTTACACAGTTTAGCAGAGAAAAGGAGAGCACCTATTTTGAGTTAACTCTTACTAGAATTCAGCTCAGCTTTTGAGTCTCTGCATTAAAACTGTTAGGTGCTATTTGCAATCCTTTCATCTCTGGAATCTGTGCAAGAATCCCAGCTCCTATCAGCTAGTTCAGAAACTGTTCAGTATAGTGCAGAACATCTGAGAACAACCTAAGTGGATTCGTGTCTAGCTTGACCTTCCAATGACAACTAAAATACACTCTAGTTTACAGTTCTGGAGGTAAGCATGTCACACTTACTCAAGATTTTACTACTGAAAGTAATAAGCCAATATCAGCAATGAACACACAAATGTCAAACTAAAAGTCATCGTTAAAAATTTCAAATATTTTTTGTTTTAATTTATTTGGGACTAGGAAGGCTTTCAACTTCAATGGAAAACATTTTAGCATTTGCAATCTGGTAAAAAACACCAACAAAGCACTTAAATGCAGAACTATAATCAAGTGTTACACTGTTATTTTTGACTATTACATTTAAGACAATATTTGACTAGATTATTTATATAACATCAAGGATTAAAGACTAGTCTATCATAAAGGAAATAACTGAACCAGCTCGTTAGCAAATATTTCTGAAAGAGTGGTTATCATTATATCCCCACCATATGAGAAACACTAGAGATGTATGCACATCCTGCTAAACTTCTCCACAATATGTTTACAAAACCAACACTTATTGCACTTACAAGCATGAATCAACATCATCTGATCCCTGTATGGTCCCTATGTTAACCTTTGGAGTTTGCAAAACTATCAGAAGTTCTCCAAGAGCAAGTACTTAATATTACTGGAAGCACAAGAGCAGCACTGAAGATGGGGGAAAGAAATGCTAAGATTTCTCTGCTGCACACACACCTCATCTCAGTGACTCGCACAAGGCATTTACTGCAGATCCCTCCTTTTATAACCAACCGCTCTGCGGCATCTCCCTGCCCTCATTTCTCCTTAAACCATACCAAGCACAACCCCTTCCCCTACAAAAGAAAAAAAGAAAACGCAGTCACCCACTAAAACACAACGCAATTGTCTACCGGGTACCCACCACGCTCCAGCCCAGGGCTGGCCGTCTGCGTCCTCTGGAAAGGCCAGTGCTGCCGCCTCCCCCATCAGTCCCAGCTCAGCAGCAGAGAAGGGAGAGCTATCCGTGCCCCATGTGGGGACAGAGCTCTTCCACCACACGCATTTCTGGCTGGTGGCTGCTGAGCAAAGCAGCACTAGGTGTATGTGCACCCAGCACAGCACCAGGCCTCCAAATCTCCCAGAAGATGAGGGAGAGTTAAGTAGTTTCACAGTCATGGTTCCCATGGGAAACTGAGGTTCAGGAACACCTTGGAGAACACAGAACAACATACAGGACCTGCTTGGTGTGTACCCAGTATGAAGTTCATGTTCTGCCACCATAAACCTGGGCTATGAATTCTCAAACCCTACTGAGCAGTGCCTGGGCTTGGTATCTGTGCAAACAGAATCTTCATTACTACTTGAAAGGAAGAAATGCAAAGTTACTGAGAAGTCCCCTTTATTATAAAGATAGGTGAAGATTCTGAACACTGTTTAGCTCTACTAATGTTCAAGTGCCCACTAAAAGATGCAAGAGGCAACTTAGATAAGAAAATAAACCACTCTACTGGATGTGCTGTGCATCAAATGCAAAGGCAGTTCACTAAAACACTTGTGAACCACATCCTAACATAGCCCTACCTTTACTTGCCAAATAAAGACATAGTAGATTAATATGATTAAATGTTAAGTAGGTCAATCAAGGTAAAAAGACACCGCTGCATGCATCAGCATCTTTCTTTCGATTTGAATAAGGCCAATAACTTTTTAAAAACCAAAATCCTAGCTGCAGCAGCTGCTGAACTGACACAAGATGGAACAAAGGGGTTTAAGTCAGTTTTGTAGTGAAGAGGTTCAGAAAAGCAGTACTGATTATTTGTTTGTGAGCAACAATTCTTCCCATAAAGTTACTACATTTGGTAAAATTTAGACAACTGCTGCTGAAAAGATTAGGCAGCCTGAGAATGAAGAAGTAGGTGTCCTTTTACTGGCTTGCCTAGAGTCCAAATAGTGACGCATCTAAACGTGGCAGAAGGACACTTTCCACAGAACCACCACCTGGATGCCAGCTTCAGTAGCTTGTTACACAAAAGGTCTTTATCTCTGTGAGCTCAGAGCTGACAATTTCAGCGTGTTTTATTAAAATCATCACCAGGGACAGCCAAACACAGACTGCGGTGCCAGTACACTGAAACGCAAGAAATATTTTTCCACACTGTGCACAGGACGGTGGAATTTAGGCATTTACGAAGCGTGCCAAGAACTTCTAATTACCTAACAGGAGCTTCAGCAAACAGCCATTATGTCTTTAAGTCCTGAATGCAGGGAGAGAGATGGCCGCATTGTTTCAATTGAGTAGGCAAACACCGTGCAAAGGAAGTACATAATTGGGGAGATCGGCTATGACTGCAATACGCACTATTTAATGAAAAGGGAAAAGTTAACCCAGGCAGCAATTGCACAGAAATATTGCACAACATGTGGCTTAAAAAAAAAAAAAAAAAAAACACGGTAATGATACAGAAGGTGAAACCAACATTAAATACAGGTGTCTAATTAAAACACATTCTTACGCACATAAATTCCTCTGCAGTTACATAATTATAGCCCAGGCAGGATATCTCGGCAGCAAAGCGGGTTTTCAGCGATCCCAGTTCCTGCATACCTCAGACCCTGTGACTGCATTGGTCAAACCCAGCCCGACCAGCTGATGGTCACTTGATGCTTCACACTATTTATACACCGCTCCGTTCAGTGACGTTTCTGATTGGGCTGAAGGGATTTCTGAAAATCCTGCCCAAGACATTTTTTAAATTGCTCTGCCGGAGACTAGTACGAGCAGGCCTAGGGAGGCAGAGAGTTGGCACAGTCTTCTAAAACAGCTTCCTAAAGGCAAAGGCGCTTGCATGCTCAGAAGCAAGCTCTTAACTAGCTTGTTTTTAAAACTGCATTTATCAGCAATTAAAACACAGTTACCTTTTACCATGACCTATTTTGGAATCAATTTCATGGATGTGATCTTTGGAGGATTTGATACAAAGAGATAATGAAACTGGCTCTTTTACTCTCTTCTAGAGTGTAAAGGAAAAATAGTTAAAAAAAATCAAAGGTTTTTAGGAATAAACAAGAGAGGACCAATATGGAGTTAGGCAAACTGTCCACTAAAATTAATAGGACACCCGAGCCTTTAACTTTGAGGAGAGGTTATGACGACTTCTTGGAAGTGTTACATTAGCATGAATTAAAGTTCTTAAGTTCTATAATAGGAGGTTCCTCTCTCACTTTGCCATTGAACTCACACTGCTTTGCAAGCAAGTAGCAGTCAGCTCCCAGATACTGTTTGTAAATACTAATACCCTAGTATAACTGCCCACTAATGGTGATTAACAGAGAAAATGGACTTGGCTCATTCACTAAATTAGAATTAAGAGCAATAATGTAGTTATACAAAGGCCAAAAATATTGCCAATGAAGTGTCTGTTGAGGTCAAAGGGTGTTAAACAACTATCCTATCTTTTTCTTATTGCGAGTATGGAAGATGGATTCCTCCTAGTACTGCTAGGCAGAGCATTACAGGAACATGAACAGTCACATCTGCTCGTGGGACACACAAACTGGTTACAGGCTCAAGGTGGGGTTACAGTGCAGAATATTGCCAAAGAAGAATAAAACCTTAGAGCAAAACTCACCCCCTTCCGAATGCTAAACCTGCACCTATTACGCACACACTGTGGTCTTACTGCAGGCTGAAGTGCTCACGTGAGAATGAGCATCCCCCCCAGCCATTAAACGGTGAATATTTGGTGCTTATCAACACCACTGCCATATAGACACTTAGCAAGATCCGGTAGTATCAAAGATTTTACCAGATCTTTAGCTAGCTTTCCCGCCCCCGCTCCAAACATGCACGTGCCCTCACACAGCAGGCCCGCAGTATAGCACATACTGAGCCATGACTAGAAGCGAAGCGGGTTAAGCACGGCATACCTTCAGCACAGACCACAACTGAGCCAAGGCTTAAAGGAAGAAGAAAATATAATTCTGATGCCAACTGAAGTTGTTTAAAAAAGCCCCTCTCAATGCCCCTAACAGTACATCATTTGACGTCTGGGCTCTAAAACCCACCTCAAATCAAGTCTGTGCAGCATGTGGTCGGTATGGAAAACAGGAGTACTAATTTTACAGTAACAGGGTGTTTTATTCATGGCAATACTTATACGCAGAGAGTACTAGGGAAGGAAATGTCACTCTGAAAGGGTACCCTGATGAATAAGTGAAAGCACGCAAGAGATGAAACAGGTTTGATCCAGAAGTCAGAGCACCAGCCGAGTGGCAGCACTTCCTAAGCTCAATTCCCAGCTCTGACGGTATGATGCTTCTATATCATCCTCAGGGGCCTACTTTAAAGGCAATTATTCCTCCAAGCACAGTTAGTACTTACTTCAGAGGAGAACAACAGTATTCATGTGTTACTTGAACTTTACAATACGAGGCACTTGACTATGCAGCTATGCAGATGATGCCAGGCAATCACCTGGCGCTGCATCACACCCTAAAATGCAACCCAAGGGTGGTGAACAGAGATTAGTTTGCTCAGGAGCAGTTTTTTCAACCAGCGGCAAGATGACGTTTACTACATTTATGCTGTAAACTAGCGTAAGCTGCTTGCTTGCCTTCTATATGGAAAACCACCCTGCTACCCAAACCACAACCAAACGGGCACGGCTAAGCTTGGGAAAGACACACCGACAACACATTTATAAGCCTGTAAGACAGGCAATGTGGATTACTGACACAGTGCGTGCACTGCTTTGCCTCACGACTCAGGTGGACTTGCTTTCTCCGAGATGTGCAGTAAGAAAATAACGACAGCCTACGTGATCCCCACTAAATGCTACCACAGTTCTGGATTCAGCAAGAGCAAGCCCTCTCAATTCTTCCCTAGTGCCTCACGCAAGATTTTTTTTTTTTTTTTCCTCCTGGAAACATAACAAGCACGGCATGCTATGTGTTAAGTAAGAAGGTCAGAGTTTTAGTCACACAGAGGCTAAGAAAATACAATCTACAACTTTGTCAAGAAAAAACCCTCCAACCTCAAGGAGAGGATATTCGGGCAGACATCTACAAAGAACACCATAGAACATTAAGGCACTCCAGAGCCTGGAAACCCAAACACGACAACTTCCAGCTTGCAACACAGCTACACCCACTTAAAGTGTCCAAAATCAGTAATCCATAGGCACAATTGCTATTCCAGATTAACACCGTTCTCCATAGTAACTAAAAGACCAAGCCTATCGCAACAAAAATAAGAATCAAAAAGCTTTAAGTTTTACAAAATACTTAAGAAGAAACCATAAAGCTAGGGACACATTTTAGCTTGCCTGAAGACCATCACATGACAGCAGCATGCAGCTGTGCCACAGGCACCTAAATGTGGGTACTTATCCCACAGCTCACATCTGAGCTGCCTTTAGGCCATAAACAGCAAAGTATACTTAGCAGAAAATCAACAGGTACAATGTACAAAGAAGCAACCCCCCAAATGGACCTATATTCTACAGAACCAGTTGGTATTTACCAGTGTTAAATTTGCATTAAATACAAAGCAGTAATAGCACAAAGGCAAATATACGGTATTTCATATCTAACTTCGGATAATGCAGAGTTAATAATGTAGAGGGGTCGCAGAGGTGAAGTTAATAAATGCTTTTAACAACAGTAATTTGGTTTATTAAAAGGGGTATTCCCAGGTATTTTTCTGTAGAAATCATGTTCTAGATTTACAATTTTACCAGCTGAGCAGTTTTAAAGGACAAGGAATGGAGAATCTACAAAAACAGAAGCAGTGTCTTTTTGAAAGAACCATTTAAAGGAAGATCTGTCCCCTCCCTCATATGTGTGTATACATATATATATATATATGTGTGTGTGTGTACACATATACACACCCTTGCGACAGAGTGATAAAATTAGATAGACATACAGATGAACAAGTACATTGGCAAGAGAACAGTAGATGCCAGTACAAGTTCTTTAAGTATTTAAGCAGAAAGATCTATTTGGATCTGGGCCTCTACTTTCTGTGCCATCTGCCAAGCTGTTTAATAGGACCAATATTAACGCTTGAGTGACAGAGCTAGACTGACCTCTCCTGCTCAGCATCATACAGATGATCCGTACGTAAGCAGACAAGTGGCTGCTTCCATCAGTGCAAGAAGACTCTGTACATACAGATTGCTAATCATGAAGTTTCAAAATGAAGTTGTAAAAATTAAGGTAAAAAGGCATGGAAGTCTGAAAACAAGAGATGCTGACAATGCTCCTACTAATAAATTAAAGGCTACTTGCAACACACAAAGACCTTGGTATAATTTTGTAACCAGAGACTAGAAGTAGGAGGTAAATGGGATGTTAAAGAAAAACCATAAAGCCACAAACTTAATAGGTCAAAAAGTATATATGACCAAACTGTAATATGAGAGAGAGAGACACTAAAGATTTAACTTTTACTTAATCCTTTTCTCAGAAAGCCCAATATAGGACTTGGAAGAATGAACTCACAGAAATAATGCTTTTTGTAAGTCACAACTACCACGAAACAGAATAAAGGAGACAGGGGCTGCAAAAGCATCTTCTCACAGTAGCTTTAACATCCAGGCTGTCTTAGTCATTGCGATTCTTGCAAAGATTATCTTCTAACTTTTCCATAGTTTTAAAACCATCCCCAAAAGAAACAAGACAAATATTAACCAGAGTCTATTGTTATATAAAATCTAACTGGGAAGAGCCTAATAGCAGCCACTTGAGTGCTGAATTCCTGGGGCTGAGGGACTCAATCTCAAGCATATTCACCGATTCAAAAATATATGCACACCTGAAAATAAGATGGACAAATGGGAAACACAATTGTCCTTGGCTAAGGTGATCTTCAAATAAAAAAAGCGCAAATTATTCAGGCCAGGCAGAGACTGTGGTGACAGGAATTCACAATACTGAGAAAAAGACTAGCATATCCTGTGTTTGAAAAAGGACTCTTGAAGGGAAACCCTGAACAATGTGAAATATGAGGAATCCATATAAGATTAAATATTTACTTACTAATAGGTTTCTGGGTTATAACAGAGCAGTAGACTATGCCAATCACAGAATGAGGGTTAGGCAATGTCCATTACTGAAGCATAAGGGCTTATAGGAACACTCCAGCATGCAGTAGCAGACGGAGAGTTAACTCTGCAACATGAGAAGCTCCAACAAGAACTGCGGGTGTAATGCAGTGTTCTTAACTCTCAAAAAATAAGAGCTTCTCATGAGGACACCCCAACCTGTTCCAAATAAGCACTACTTTAAGAGTGGATTAAATGCTCATGCTATTCACAAAAAGGACTTCAGTCTGCGGTTGAAAACCCTGAAGAGTTCTGCTGGGATATTAATAACTATTCAAATACAAGTGGGAAGCCATTATTACTAGATCCTAACATACTTAGAAAAAGAAATTCAAAACAGAGTGTAGCTGTAGGCTATGTTATAGAAACACAGGCTACTCCTGACCTACTTTGGCCAATATGATTTATTGCAATGCACATTCATTAGTCCCTGGGAAATTCAGCAATTTAACAGAGCATCTTATCATAAATTCAAGTATTATCTCTTTTTCTTATAATAACAGCTCTACAGAGCATGAACAAACACCAGGTATTCCTCTGGGGAGTCTGAGTTCTATGGGATTGTTTGTGGGTTTTATTCCTATTATATTTAAGGTATTTGAATAGCTGCAGTATCCACAGTATACTATAGCAAGTAAGAAAGTCTCTTCAATCAGGCCTGCTCCAAACAGATAGCTTTTATTCCAAAGAAAGAAGGTTTTCATCTTCTATCTTCCTGGGTAATAACATAAAATAAAAACATGGCACAGAGTGGACTCTAAAGGTAGAGTTTTCAATGTTCTGCTTGGGCATTACAGCTTTTAAGATAACTAACTAAATATTGCACAAGGAAGACCAGTTAGTTGTGCTTCTGAAATGCTGATGGAGCTCAGGATACAAGATGTGTCAACACTGAAGAGTACGTATGCAGAGGATACCAACCAATTATCTGACATGGGCATTTACATTATTATCATGAACGAAGACCACAACTGAAAATACATAAGTGATGTGGCCTCCCTCTCTTAAAAGACTAGGCATACTGACATGTCTCACATGCACACTGTGCTTAAAACTCAGTAATCTTTGTACTAAACAGAGAAGACAAATGAGGGAGAAGTCTACATCCATTCACAACAAAGTAGTTCAGATAAAAGCATGGTTACCCAAGTCAAAAACTGTATCAGTAGCTATTTAATGGTTAGAAGAATGTGTCAGATCCATTACTGCAATTAAATTTAACTTTGAAGCAAAAACTCTAGAACTAGATTCATATTACAGGTCAAGATGACATTAAGACAACTTAAAATTGATCATATTAGATTCAGATCTCATACTGTAGACTTTCTTAATACTAGATGAAGAGAATTTTTAACTGTTGTTATACTACAAAGACAGTTCTTATAAAGGCATATTGTAAAACAAAAAACAACCAAACAAAAAACCCAAACCAGGTCACTTTGCTCCAATAAAGCACTGAGCAGCCTAGATGTGCCCAACATTTTGTAATGCAAAGCAGTAACATATAAACCACTAATTATCGATCTGTCAGTCCCATTAACCCCTACCCTTTTCTAAAGAGGGTGAGGGCACCCAGAACAAAAGAGGCTTGTGAACAGTTCTGATACACACCGAGTACCATACTAGGCAAACAAGGAGCCCTGACCTTCAACCCTACATCTACCAACAGCATGACCAACTTCAGACCAAGTATTATTTCTCTGCCTGTAAGAGATTCACAGCTCTCCTGCTGTGAACAGGTAAAGGAACAAAACAAGAACACAAAAGTCTGTATTCCTTTACAAAAGCCTCCCCCAAAACCATAAGCAAGGCTAAATACATTAAGAGACCTGACCCTCTCTTGCTGCCTTTGGAGAGGCTGACAGTACAGGTTTTCGACTCTGATGTGTTTCTATCTATACTGTACAACTAACAATGTATAGTTAAATCAGAGGTTTCCAGATAAGAGACTTGGGGGTAATGTTTTCCAGCACACACCAAAACATCTTCCTACCATCTGTGTAGTGGCATTTTCTTCTGAATGAAGTATATGTCTCCATTTACAGACTTGAGGAGTCATCTATTTGCTTCACCATCTCAACACTGAAGTCCCCTTTCCATCTCTAAGAGGAAATATCCTTGTTTTGTTTGCAGAATGCCTCATGCAGCATCACTGGGTAACCAACGTGCTACAGAAATACAAACATCAACACAAAGTAACAGAGTTGCACATATCAGTAACCAGAAGTATTAAAAACTCGTCTTTTTCAAGATAACCACATTTAGAGACCAGATGCTGGTATACTTATAGCATGTGTAATGTATACATAAATACAAGTACTCTGTATGTACAAAACAAATCCCACTGCAGTTAGTTCAAAAGATAATGCTATTTTTCTCTAAAGATGCGATTCGAAATAAGATTCAGAGTACAAACAAGGCAGCACCTTCAATGCAAGTAACCCAGTTAACATTGCAAAAGAAAACAATAGAAACCGCTTCTTTAATATTGATACCTTCGGCAGATCTTTTTCTGCTAAAGCTAAATGCTAAATCCTTGAAGGTATACAAGTAAAGTGTTTGTATCATATCTTGCCATAATAACTGTGAAACACACTACAAAATTTGGTAAACTTAACTGTATACAGTATTACTTAAACATCTGCTTAACAAATAGGTGTGCTTTAAAACTCATCAGAAACTGTTTCTAACAAGATGCCTAGCTGATGCACTGCAGAAGTGAAGCATTTAAAAGCATAAGCGTTATTGGAAAAGGCTCCTGAATAAGGAAGCGTGTGCTTAACTCAAGGTGCAGAAGTGTAAGCTCTAAGTGTAAGAAGGTGCAAGCTGAAGCAAACAAGTATCCCCATCCAGCACTGCTCTAGTTCAGTTACTGGAGGGACGGGGGAGTTCAAAGTTCACTTTCACAGTTACTGTGGGTTTCCTTTAAGATGCCTGGAAAAATGACTATGTTGACCACATCCACATTCTGAGATACTTTTTTGAGAACTCCTAACGAAGCTTCAGCCAAAGGAACAGGAACTGACTCATTTGTACAGTACCATCCACTGCAGAGCCGCCCTCAAATGTGCGCCTGAGAGGCACGTGGGCAGCAGTAGAGCAGTGAAAATGCACATTGCATTTGAAAGACAGCAGTCAACATCCTGGCATGCTGCATGAAGGTGTGCTCAGACACATGGTTATCACTACTGACTGCTACTCGTGTCAGCATCTGCTCTATTTCTCTTTCCAAATACCAGTTTATGCACAGAACCGAAAGACTACAAGCTCATACAAGTATTTTATTAACTGCAACTCTATCTGGCCACAAAGAGATAAGTTTAATTGAGCTAAGATGCCTTTACAACCTGTGTAATATACAGAAAAAAGTAATATTTCTAATGGGTTTGATTGTACATTCAATTGTATCAATTCGTTCCTAAAAATGTTTCCTTTCCCTGCAAGAAAGAAAAAAACTATTCTGAAAATGAAACTTGAAGTAACCAACAAATCATATTCCAGCAAACACAACTGGCTTCGCAGTCATCGCTGCATGGGAAAATAGGACGCAACGAAGAAGGCTCTGCGCAGGAGAACACGAATACCGCCAAATATCAGCTTAGGGCTGTGAGCTATGTATAGACTTGCAGAAAAAGGCATCCCATTTAACTCAGCCTTCTCCAAAATAGGTGTGCCACTAAGGCATTGTTTAAACCCACCGAAACTGCACTGAATCATTTCCCTGAATAGCATCACAATGAAGTGGGTGTGTTGTTTTTAATCAAGGTGTCTGCTAAGCAATTTATTTTAACAAGTTTTATTATCAGCATGTGCCGAAAGCACAGGACCTATCCTCTAAGTTCTGTCACATTGCACACGTGAACCCAAAGTGCCAAAAAAGCAACACCCTGCGCCAAGCAAATGAGGGAAGTAAATGCTGGATTCCAGGAAGAATAGCCGAGTTTGACTGCAGAACTACTCAGAATCCCTACTGCACCTTTGCTGCTTGTATCCAGTAGGTTTTCTGAATGCAGCCCTTTAAAACGGAAAAACAAAGTTCACCTGACATCCCAGAAATAGTTTTCCAGTGGTTTTGGCTCCCTAGGCTGTCATGAAGAAGCAGTTTTATCTATAGTGTGCAGAGTTTTATTTATTTTTTTAAGGAATATTTGACTAAGCTTCCCTGCCCATATCGAGGCACTTTTTAATTGATGTGCACTTATGTGGTATTGAATTGCTGACTGTTCCTCTACCACAGAATTACACGCTCTTAGCCTGAGCCAGTAAGTCAGAAGGTTCCACTAGACCAGTTTATCAGTCAGCAAAGGCATCTTGAAAATACCCAAACCAAATTGGTCACAATCCCTGACGTTACTCGTTATCAAGCAGCACTCCCGCGATAACGTGCGACTCGCAGGGCAGAAATTTCTAGGGAAAATACAACAAGATGAGCTCTCTCTGCTAGCTTAGCAAGAGAGCAAGACTTGCCACTACCCTGCAGTTAAGAGGCAAGTGGAGGAGTTTACTCAGATATGTTGCCATCTTCTACACTCATTTTTCTACATAAATTTATACATCTTGTTCTGATCAATCTTTAGCATACAGGTGCTACAAAATATCCCATTTCTAAAAAGAAACATCTAGACAGTACAGCAGTTACAGTTTTTTTATGGCAAAAGCTGCAAGTTTTTATTACAAAGGTATCTCCTACAGTAACTTCTCCACTATTCCCGATGCAATTACTAAAAGACAAGATGCGACCTTTCAAGTTCAGAAGGGAACCATTTCTCCCCATCATCCTGCCCATCAAAATCAGTACTGCAAAACTAACAAGGAAGTTGCAACTTTAAGCATCTTGACATCTGTATCCCTTCATTATGACTGTGTAGGGATTAGAGACAGAGACCAATGGGTTCACTCATCCCCTGGACACAAACCATTTGAGAAGGCACTCCAGTTTTCTGAGTGCAGCACAGATTTTGCTTTCCCCAGCTCCAGCTCTTATATTATCACCCAAGTTCTTAGCACCATCTATTTGTAATTCTGCAACTAAGTTTCTAACGAGTAACAGAAGGCAAGGGGATCATTTAGGTAAAGCAGAAGAGCTGTTTTAGAGCCGTGTTTCTCTTGCTCCTGCAATTTTATTTTTAGAGACAGGTATGCCAAGACAAGAACTTGGATATCGTTGTTCACTTCAACGTCTCTCAGAAATCCAAATATCACAAAACTGAGTTAGATACTTGGCCTTGACAGTAGTTGATCAGACAGGACAACTGGTAGCACTGAAGCGAACCAACCCCTTAGGAGAGAATGGGAGAGGGGAGGAGAAATCAAAGCTTTCAGGAGCAGGGTGCCTATCCAAGGCAGAAGATCAGCAGCAGAGTAGAAACACCCCCAGATCACTTGACTTCCAGTTCCTCACCCACTAATAGTCACAATGCACATCCTCTTGTCTGCTTACATCAACAGTTATCCCAAAGTGTTAATGACACTGTCTCAGGATGGTCTTAGCAGCTACTAACTGGAGGTCAAAAACCTTTCAAGGATGCTTGCAAACTGGGAAGAAAAAAAAAAAAAAAAGTCCTTAAGCAAGGAGCAGGGCAGTGCCCTGGTAAGAAACAACCCATACTTTTGCAGCCCTTACTGTAGTTTGTTCTCTTGGAAAGACTCCCTAAGAACGTGTTCTCCTTGCTGCGTGGGTCTCCCTATCTCAACTGCAAATGCTATTATGCAACTTACGTGAGTGCTACATTTCCTATAGTTTCCGGAAGAAAGAATAAACACTGGATTTCATCCTCATTCCACAGCTGCTTGTGGAGAGCGAGGCCTCCCAGGCACTCCTTCCTTCCCTGAGGAATTTCGTCCAAGGGGCAGAGTTCCCCTAGCGCTAACAGCTCTAGCTCAGCGGCAGCCGTGTGTGAAGCCCCTTATCCTCTTCAGCTGCTGTCTAGAAAACCTCACTGGGTCAAATCAGTCACGGCCACTTCATCCAAATGCCATTTCGGACAAAAAAAATATTGATTTAAGTGAAGGAAGATTTTTTTTTTTTTTTTTAATTGCAAGAGGTAAGCCGGAAACTACAATTACTATCAATGAACTAGATTCCATTATTTTATACAGCATGTATTCCATTGGATGCAGCCTCATTTTTGAGGTTCATTAGCAAATACAATGTAAATTAATACCAGTATGCATACTCAAAATGTAAACAGTATCCAGTATAACATACTGTTATTATCATCTCCTTGCTGATAAGTCAGTATTTTATCAAGTACCTAAATAAGAACCTTCAAGCTTTTGAAAATACATTTGAATTAAACTGATTTAGAAAGAATTGTGCACTACAAGTGATTACTGGTACAAAAGGCAACCCTTAGTGACATGTATTTACACATTACATCTATTTGATTATATACGATTACATTCAGAAGACAAAGTAAGGCTATAAGTTTGGAGAGTTAGATGTTAGTTGATACTATATGAGAATAAATCCTTCACAAAGGTTTTAGTTGCAGTAGTTACCACATTGGCAACATTTGCCCAAAACTTTACCTTAGCATATATGAACTCACTTAAGCAAGCAGCTCAAACGTTCCAACACCATTTTCACTTCTTTAGATGCACACTGAAGTAATTTGGACAGCTAAATATTCCCTTTCATCATATTTTTGTGTTTTTCATTCCTCCCCTTTCTCTAGGGCATCAGCTTCCCCTTTGGGCTTGCACAAGGGTACTAACAAGTATCCCCCCACTTCATACAACAGCAGGAATGTCATCATGTGCTCATTCATGTGACCATCTCCCACTAAAACATTTAGATCCTATTCTGGAAAGTACATCTTTGGTTGACAAATCTTCCTTATCATCACAGTACCATAGCTTTTAACTAAGCCTGAAATTTCAAGTGAGACTGTATATAAACATTATGCAAGTATTAGCCTGTTCTCTTGAATATTTTTCAATGGTGTTATTCAGAGCTCTGTTTTAGCTTCTGTTTTGGGGGTTTTATTTTTTTTTCCTTTTTCTTTTAAAAAAGACAAAGAAAAATAGGCTCCTCAAAACCACAACTACTCCAAGTATTCTCAATGAAGATATAGGCAATATTTGCCAATAGAAACCATTTCATATTTCTTGCCCAACCACACACTTGTTAGGCAAGGGCAGTAAGAGATTAGTAAAATAGAAATATTTAATTATTCACAAGTCATTCAAGACTTGCAACGCTTTCCTTAAGGTGTGAACAACTGGCTGCAAAATTTAGACCAGATGCTGCTCTTAAAATGAGCACTGATTTATAAACACAGTTTCATCATGACCAGGAGAACTACACAGCACTATACACCTATTTATAGTAGATACTTTTGATGGTGAAGAAAAAAGAAACATGTGCCGTGAGATGATTATGAAACAGATAAATCTCCTAACTACAGAGTATAAGTTTTCAACACCAGCTTGCAAGGAAGGATCCTAAGTCCTGCAGAAAGCTACTCAGGCATGCACAAGGCATGGATGGTTAAGAGACGAAGTCTAGAGTTACCATTAGAACACCAGCGTAATTCTTTTCAAGCTGTTGACTTCAACTTACATTATGTACAGAGTAACTCAGATCTGCAGGTTCACTTGGATAACTGTATCACTGCCCAGCAATAAAGCCAAGTGGCAACACAAAAAAGCACCCACACCTTCAACACGAAGTTATGCCCCATCTCCAAACACGTTTGGAAACGCCAAGAAAATTATCAATGTGGATGCAAATGGGGATGAGAATCTGGCATGTCTGGATGCAAGGACAAAGCCAAACATTTAAGTTAAGGACACGTGACTCCAGAGTAAGGGCACAGCTTCTTCATGTGAAGAATCAGCTGCAATTCTTGCTCTTATCAGGCAAGGGGGGATTGAACTATTCTGACCTAGAAAACTTGTTTTATTTATTGAGCAGACATCAGAACAGAGCAAGCACAATGTGCCACAACACAAAGAAATAAAGCACATCTTTGAAACAGGTAGGAATCTGAACAGAGTTATATAAACAAATATTTCCATTTCAGAAAAATACTGATTGCTCTGGGTTCTCTAGACCACATGTCCATCAGATCAACCATTTACCTTAGCCAATACTCCATTTTATAATGGATGGTTGCTGCTTTAAGATAGTAAAATTGCTCTAATGAACAATTGAAGTTTCTTCCCTACTCTTAAGATGCAGCTTTCTTGCAGTGGTCACTCAGAGGTGAATGACTTGGGTCTTTAAAAAGCAACCTGTCTCTCTAGAAACAGCTCTAGGAGAGTTCAGATGTGGCTCTCCTGTAAGCCCTAACTAGTTACATTCTTCCCAACTGCTAACAGCTAGCCTAGCTAATTCTGAAAAGTCTGAACTCTATTTAGGCACGAGGTGATTAGATTTCCCGAGACAGAGGAGAGAATGGAACACAAGCACATCACCTTGACAAGAGAATAGGTATAAACTGTTCTCCAAGGGCAAACTGTTACAAAGCAAGCTTACCTCTAGGAAGACTTGGGCTAGGCAGTACCAATACTGAGGGCCAAGCCTTATTGCATGGAATTGCATGATATTCCTTTATTGGGCACTTTTAAGTACAAGCCAGACAAATGGCCATGAGAGATGGCTTAAAACAGTTAATCCTAGCCATCTGGACGGGGTGATCTGTGAACCTCTTACAGACTACATACTACTTTCCTTTTCAATTCTTAAATCTCCAGGTCATCACTCTACATTCAATTTTAAAAGATTGCAATAATTCTGTAAGGTTTCTTGAGTACATTCATTCCTAAATTCTGCTTCCGTCATCTGAGCCATAAAAAACAGCTTTATTTTCTGTCTCGTGACTGCTGAACTTCTAAAAGACTGACTAGTTCTGCTATTTGTAGACTCAAATGTGTCATTTATTGCTATACAGCTCATCAGTCTTAGGAACAATATAAGATATTCACAGTAATGAGTTGATGATGATGTTTTAGTATTACAAACAGGAGCAAGTCCAATTACATCTATGATATCTGCAGGAAAAAGGAGCACTGAGACACAATCTACCTCATCTACCCATCCAGTAGTCTCAGTTTAACTCTTTTATTAAGAGTTGAGAACAAGATATTTAAATCAATATTAAGAACTTTATAGACGTGCCATCTCTCACACGTGCATTTTGAGAGGTGTTTCCTCCTTCACACAAATCCCAAGTAAACAAACAAGATCAACACAACTTTAGAGCTCTTGCTGGGGTAAGTAATTTGTGATAACAAATCACATCAGACACAATAGCCTGATCACTCCCTTGGGAGAACCGCTTCACTTATCTTACACTGCATTTTAATGGTTATAAGGGTAGAATAACTACCTACAGTACGAAAGTTACAGTTCAGTGAACAAAATGTTTCTGTATTTATATAGGAACCTTTCCACTTAAAGAATCCAGAGTTTTCAAACTTCAGCACAGGAAGACTATAAATGGGAATTAAATATCTTACTACTCAAAGAACAGCAGCCAAGACAAGTAAGCTAAGGGGCAACTTCTTCCTCTCCTTGATTAGAAAAATAAAAAATGTAATGCAAATCTTCAATGATTGGAAGTGAGCATCCTTGCCCATTAAAATCTTTCCCTGAATTAGGGCTATCTAGAGAAGTGACAATTATTCCAAAAATAATTCCAGGGAGAACAAACAAGGTTCTAAGGAGTGGTGAGCAGTAGTACTACAAAAAGCATTCCCCCACTACCCCATTTTGGGGAGGGAAGAGGGGGTGGAATCCATTTGGATATTGAAGTCACTTATGTAACTTCAGTTCAAGTTGTTACAGGCAGGCAGGAGACACTATACATTAAAAACCTTTTTAAAAGGGTTACAGTCACCTATGGAAACTTCCAATTTTCCTCAGCTGAAAACCAATTTGCTAGGAAAAGCCATCCGTATCCCAACGGAGGAGGGAATAGGAGAGAAACACCCAGTGCGGCAGCACGTCGCCCAAGTGCATCAGAAGTACTAAAACCAGAGAAGGCAGGAGAAGCTGCTCTTCTCTGCCCATCCCAGGCAACGCGGCTCTGTGGTGCTGCGTCACCCAGGCAGCATCTCCGCGCGCAGGCACCACCCTGCCTTCCACGCCACCAAAATATTTTACACAATCTAGTCCTGTGCATTTGCCACGTCTGCTCTCGCCTGCAGCAGTTAAGCACCATCACTTACAATAGCTCACAAGAACTGCTCCTGTGATAGACGACAAAAATCTGCTTTTGTCACAGAAGTTTCACTGCCGAACCTCCCCCTCACCCAGTATTTTGTAACCTGAAGCATTTTCTGTTCAGAACGAGTATTTTCATTACATATAGCAACAGAAATTAAGACAGTAAACACAAGCTAACAAAAGTAGCGTAAACTATGGTTTTGCGTGAGCTCATATACTACAAAATATGAATAAACTGTAACAGCCAACAGTATGACACAACCCAAAATAAAGCATCAGACATGATCTAAACAGAATTAGACTGGAGCATGGTTATTTAATCCCTGACATTTTGGTTTATGCTTAAATCAGTCTTCACCTCATACAAGTATTTTAAAACAGGTGAGTGAAACCCAATGGGAGGTGGCTGACCATTTTGTTAGCAAACATTTTTTTTTCTTTTTTTTTGTGGAGGGGAAGGGAAAAGGGAAAAACAGGGAAGAGGGGAACATGGCAAAGGAGGAGAAGAGAGGGAGGGAGGGAAGGAGCAAGGGGGCTGTGGCAGGAACACTAACCTTATGAATTCTTGCTCTGGAATTTTAATTGGCAGATCTATAAGTTAAAACGTACCCAGCTGCAGAAGGCTGCTCCCCAGCCCCAAGATAATAGCAGAACCTTGGAACACAGTTTGCTCAAGACTGAAAACAGAGTATTTTCCTCAGGTGGTGTTCAGCCACACCTTAGCTAAGACAACTTTGATAGCAGAAGTTACTTTCTTCCTGATTTGTTCGGGAATGGTGCCTCTGGAAGGCACGCTTATCTTAAAATCTATTCCTTTTATTGCTTCTCTTATTAGATATTTCCTACTCCTTTTTATAACAAATTTAGCTACACAGCAACCTTGAACTCTGTTTTTATATAAAGCATTGTTCAAAGAGCTTCCGAAAATTGTAGCAGGAAAGAGAGAAAGGCCTTTGAAAAACCAGACACAAGCTTCATAACATAAGCGCAACTGGAACACCAACTTTTTCCCCCCACACACACAAAATTAAGAGCAGGTACGAAAGCCAGCTACAGTTTCCACTCCACGCAGACGTCCATTACTAACTCCACCGGGCAGCGTGCGAGACCCACGGGCAGCGCTGCGTCCCCCCAGGCTCGCAGGCGGCTCTCCCAGTAACGACTACCGCGTTTAAAGGTAGCTCAAGGAAACCTTTTTCCAAACACAAAGCCGGTTTCTTTTCCCTTTCTGAGAACATACCGCATTGACGACAAGCGCCTTAGTAACAAAAAAATCACCCTGTACGTTGCTGCAACTCTACATACACCACGGTATTCCTGCCCTGGAGAGGATACCGCTTCCGAACTGCGCCTCGGCTTCCCTGTGCGCTACGGGGAGCGAAGTAGCAGCCACATCGGAAGTTGCAGCGAGTTTTAATGAGCAGAAAACAAGCGACGTCGCCACCGATGCGCCCAGCGAGAGCTGCAAAGCCGCCGTCCCCTCCGCGCACGGAAAGCGAGAGCTGAGCTAACCCCGGCCGCGCTGCTCTTCCAAGAAACCTCCCGCCCGCCCCGAGCGGCGCCCGGACCCCGGCCCGAGCGGCAGCTCGCACCTCGAGCCCGCGGCCCGCGCTCGGACCTTCTAGGGAAAAGCGAGCGGGCTCGCGCTGAGGAGGAAGTGGCGGCCGCACGTGCCGCGCTCGCTTCTGCTCCCAACGGGAGTTCCTAGAAGCGCCCGAGAAACTTCCCCGGCCGCAGAGAGAGCAGGACAAAAAAAAAACAAAACAAAAAACAAAAGCGGCGGCGGGCGACCA
>JAWLRI010000379.1:1332827-1347807 GCA_034781795.1 Crypturellus tataupa | reverse complement strand
GGCGCCGGGCCCCGCGCCCTGGACGCGCCGCGGGAAGCGCACGGCCGCGCGGCGGGAGGCGGCAAGCGCCGCGCCAGGACAAACGCCGCGCGGTGACTCAAGGCGCCGCTCCCCCTCCCTCGCGTCGCACCGAACAAGAGGCCCCTTCAGCCCCGCGCGCGACCTCCCGCGGCCGTGACTCAAGGCTCGAGGGGGAAACCCGACCCAACGCAGCGCAGCGCAACGCAGCGCAGCCCAGGGCCCGCGCACCCCACCGCACGCCGCGTATCCTGCACGTGAGCTCGTCACACACCCAACGACCGGCCTGAGGTGGGGAGCGCGGCAGAGACGCAGCGACCGGCTTTTGCCGCAAGACGAGTCTGCCGAGGTCAAACCCAACCTGACCTGACGGCGCTTCCAGATTGTTTGGAATATTCCGTAGACCAGTGAAACCATGAAATGACAAAAACATCCCATCCTAGAAGAGCGTGAGGATCACAACAACAACAAAAAGGTTATGTTTAATTAAAGGCAGATGACCGAATAAAATTTCACACTCATGATGAGTCTGTTCATTAAAAAAAAAAAAAAAAAAGTGATTTTTTTTTAATCTATTGCCATTTTTAAAGAAAGGGTTTGTATGTTTAGTTCTTTGAGTTGACATGATCACAATTTAATTAAAGGTATCAGAATACTTTGCATTTTTAATCTTTATCCTGTCATGAACTTTAACTTGGTATATGATTGCAAGGAAGAGATAGCCAGACTAGTTAATGCAGAATTACATGTTGCATCTTCTTTAGAGAGAGTGAATAAACCTCTCTCACAATGGCTACAAGTTTTCTATTTTACATTACATTTACATGGGAGATGTAATGCCCAGTTCCTACAGAAACTTTAAATACAGATAAAATACTTTAAGAGACCTAGGGCAAGAGGTGTAGATTAAGAAAGTAAAGACTGTAAAGAAAATCAGCAAACATTACTAATCATCTTTGAACACTGTATCTCCATCAAAAAAAAAAAAAATCCCCAAACAAAAACCCAAACTGCAACTTTTGGTCAGCTACTGTGATTAAAAGTTGCTCCACCAGAAGTTGCTTCTGACGGTTTGGAACTTTTTTCTAAATTTCCATCCTAAACTTATTCAGGGCCAGCTGTTGGCACAACATTGAATGATCAACCCTGTCCTCTCTCTGAGCAGTTCTCTTCCTTCTCCTCTGCTCTGCCGAAACCGCCCTCAGCCGTCTATTCCACA
This sequence comes from Crypturellus tataupa, assembly GCA_034781795.1. NCBI lineage: Eukaryota > Metazoa > Chordata > Aves > Tinamiformes > Tinamidae > Crypturellus > Crypturellus tataupa. The sequence continues at coordinate 1,346,570 of JAWLRI010000379.1, read as the reverse complement.
GCTTGTTGGTGGACAGCAGTCCCATCTGCCTTCAACTCTGATAAGCTAACTAAGCTACTGATATCATCATGATCTGAGTTCTCCCAAATCATTTATTATGATGTTCTTCATGAAAATATTTTAGATTTAAAAGAATACTTGTACTATTCCTTTTTTAATGGAAACCGGATAACTGGATATAGACGAGCCAAACACAAAATATTCCACAGAAGTATTCTATGTATAGCATTTGTGGGTCTGAACCCAGCCAAATAACATAAGCACTCCATAATGGAAAAGTTGATTAACGATTATAAATACCTCAGAAGTATGGTTTAAGGTAAATCCTCAGAATATCCCTGCAAAATGGCAGAATTTAGTCTCCTTTAGAAAACAAGGAAACACAAGGCCAGGAGCATTTAAATGACCCGACAAACATCACAGAAATTTCCAATGGGAACCGAGTTGCCCCCAGAAGCTCCTGGCTCGGGGTCCCACACTCCACGGTGCCGAGCTGGAGGACCTGCAGCCGCGCGCCACGTGCCCGAAACGGAACAAGCAAACGCGATGGCGGCCGACGTCTGGTGCCTAAAGACGCGCTTGCGTCGCAGACCCCACTGCTGAGAAATGAGGATTTTGTTTGAACTCCCAGCATATGTTATGGTAACAGCGTTTTAGCCTTCAGAAAGGGGACGAGGGTCAGAGGGGTAAACTTCTGTCCTACTGCAGAAAGAGGACTCCAAAGCACTGGGCTGCTAGCAGCAATGTTCAAATTTCAGTAACTTGACTACACAGACATGACTGAGGGTCAGCTGCATTCAGACTGTTTTACTTTCTAGGGGAGGACTATTTCTTTTTCACACAGAAACCCTAGACCAGGAAGAGGGAGAATGAGAAATGGGAGAGGGTGCTCCCCTCTTCATCTCACTTAGCATTCTCACAGACAAAATCCACACCTAATCTGTTTTTCCTTTTTTTTTTTTTTTTTTTTGGACCATTTCCACAGTAAACCTTTATTGTTACGGCGGAGCCTGTTTCCTTCCGTACACACCAATTCTCCTTTGCCAATAGGCAGGTTTCCCTGCTTTTACCTTCCGACGCTCCCACTGTCGTGTCTTGGTCCGAGTGCGACTACTGAAGGGCAGAGAACCCCTTAGTTCCCTCTGCCACACTGTGCAGTGGTATCTGCAGCACGAGCCAGCTGGCTCACCACGCGGGACAAGGGAACAAAAAGGGCCCCATCCAGCCAAGGTTCAGCAGCTGGCAGTGCTGCCAAAGGCCACCTCAGAAATTCCCATTTCCTAGGGAGGTAGTCCAAGCCAGACAGATCTCCTATGGCATGAGGCAACAGTGCAGGAAAGGGAGAGGAAAAGGCCACAAAGACAGACCATGGACGCAGATCACTGTTCCCGGGACCCAAAATATGGCAGTTATTTTGGGGCTGGGAAAAAGAGCAGTTGCTCCACCCTCCCTGCTTCCCTGAGGAACGGTGTGAATTTATAGCAAACGGAGTCCTTACACACTGAAGCCCCTCCTCACCCAGACGAGCAGCACAACCCACAGAGAAGCAGCCAGTGTCACAGGCATGTGACTAGGCACAGAATCAGCGTCCTTGGACACGTGTGTATACTTCTATATATAAGGAGTATATAATTGGTATACTGCATATACAAAAAAGCAGAGCAGTGTTAGGGAGAGGAGGAAAAAATAAATTTTGTCATTTCTATCCTATAGATCCCCTTTTGCAAAACATGCATCATTCAATAACATTTTTTTTCCCCCCCTCTGGTTAAACAGGTAATCTAGGCTCTGAGATTCTTTTTATTATTACTATTATATTTTACTATTTGATTTCTACCTTTAAGCTATTGCCTATCTGCCTCTTTCAGAGTGGAAGGTTGTATTAGTGTGCTTGGTCAAAAATAGCCTTTCCCACCAACTTCTGCAGGCTGTGGTAGGCACCGTGACTGATTCATAGCTCCAGTGTGCATGAAGTCCTCTGTGCTCACTGCGCTACACATAAACACGTGTCACCACTCAGAGGCACCGAGCTGCTTCCCATTTCCACGGGGATTGTCGGACTGCATCACCTCTAAACACCAGATCTCTGTAAACGTCTCCCTTTAATGTATGAAATCACTCTTAAATGGTTCTAACATCTAACCCCCAGAACTTGAGTTGCATTCAGCCTTTCACTCTTATTGAGCCTGTGATGAACCAGAGTGCATGACACACAGCAGCAAGCAGGTGTAGGAGAGGATCTTAATACTCAGATTTTCAGGGATAGGTTTAGATAGATGATTACCAATTGCCCAGATAAAGAGGCTTAAGCTGTAGGAAACAGGATATACTGCTATAAACGTGTGTAATGAAAGCTATGGAATCTTCCTCTCTTTTTACTGAAAACTTATTAACATCTAAAAAAAATGAGAACATTAGGAAGACAATAGTAATAAGGCAATTCAACAATCATCCCTATGTGTATATATATTTGTTTATCAGAAGTTTTGCAAGAACTTGTGCTGCAGTTTTACACAGCAGTAGCACAGCTTGCTTTAGCTTTGCTGCTGCTAAAAGCAACCCCATCTCAAGACTAAAACAGTCCCGTTGTCCGTTACAAGTAACATGAAAAACAGAGGGCTGCTTCCTCCATACTACTTGTGAGAAGGAAGCCTGATTCGACTGTTATCAATGTAAGTAACGCTGCACTTTGGGGAAGGATTTCATCTGCTCATTTAGTTTTTAAGAGCTACTCAACTTTTTCAGACTACAGTGACATAAATATACAGTGGGTGAGGGTGGGGGTGGTTTGGGTGGGAGAAGGGGAGGATGGAGGAGGACAGGGTTTTATGCCAAGAGCTGAATCATAACCATGTGAGTAATTCCGAGATTTTTTTTCTTAAGGGTATGAATCAAATTAAATTTGTTTTGCTGTGGGTGAAGGAAGAGAGAGAATATAATAGCATGAATCAGAGCTATCATCAAATATGTGGCACAGACTAAAAGTTAATTACAATTACTGCCTTCCTTTAAAAAGTTTCTGCCATAAGAGGCAACAATTCTGTTAATCAATATAATTCATAATAAAAATTCCCAGGAGTTAAAACCTTTCAGTTACTTTGCTCTTCCTTTTAATTTTTTCCTATTACATACTAGCATCTCAAAACAAAAATCTATCTTAATCTGCTAGATGCCCCTTTGCCCCAGTTGTAAGAGAACTAATGCTAATAATGAAAAAGTGGATGCTACACCAGATATAATCTTGCCAATTAGGGCTAGCTTGAGGACGAAGATACATGGAATACATGCTTTATCACTTTAGCACAGACTTACTGCCATTCCAATAAAGAATCCACTTAATAAAATATGCAAACAGAAAAATACTCAGCATCCCTGTGGTTGCCTTTTCCTACAACAGTGAAATTAACTCTCAGAAAATAGTGTGTTAGAGTGAGCTTTGCAATAATCAGCTAAATGTGGGATATTAAAAAAAAAAAAAGAGGGGGGCATACTTCAATATAAAATATCTTCCTGAAGAGGCCAACATAAAAACATGGAAACAAAACCACACATTATTAATTATTAGCTAAAAAGGTACATAAAGGTGGAGGTTTTTTTTCTTTTTTTTTTGTTTTTGTTTTTTTTTTGTACTAGATAAGACACCACAGGTTCTAGTAACTACCACAGCAGAGAATCTTTACCTCTAATATAGAGAAAAAAAATGCATTTAATACATTGTCCAAAACCAAAATCAAGCAGTATATCATTTGGACTCAATTCCTCCCCTAAATAACTCCAGATCTTTCCCATAGTAATTCTCTTGCATGGGCCAATCAAAAATGCATGTAGAAGGAATTCTTAAACAGTGCGACCTGGAAGTGAGCGCACTGATGAGCCACGAGCCCTAAAGACTTAAATCCCAGACAGACAGAGAGCTTCTGATAAGAAGTCTGCAGCTGATTTGACTTTCCAATGGTGTATTTACAAGGGAAAAAAAAAATGTGGCAGATCCCTTGGGTACCCAGACCCAAGTCCCCTGAGGTCAGAATCCACGCTCACAAATCACTGTGTGCAGGAAGACAACCTTGCTCTGGAGTCAGCCCTCCCAAATGCACCAATTCATGTTTGTGGCACAAGTTGCAGCTCAGGGGACAGATCCTTGTCCGGTCCCACCCTACCTAGGTTCATATCAGTGTTCAAGATGTCTTCATTTCTGCTGATGTCTCCTGGAAGTCCTTGAGAGCTGTCAAACTACCGATTAAATCCCGAAATCAAAAGGCTGGTTTAGATACTTCAGAGAGAGGATGCCTGCCCAGGGATGCTCAGGAATTCCTGTGGTCCACAACACTCAAGGATTCAACATCCGCCTGGATGCCACCCTGTGCCACGTGCTCTGGGTGTCCCTGCTGGAGCAGGAGGGTTGGACTAGATGATCTCTAGAGGTCCCTTCCAACCTCAACCATTCCGGGATTCTCTCAACTCTCCCGCTGGCAGGCCCTCTCTGACATAGGCAAATAGCAAGTTTACTGGCCAGGCAACTTCTGTAATACCTTGTCAAAGTTCTCCCTTTTCTCATTATCACTTAGTAACCAGTTTCACCTAAGCCTTAGTCTGCTACCAGGTAGCAGGAAAGACAAGTCAACTTATCTGTGTTTACTGAGAGATAAATTCAAACTTGTCTCACTCAGATTATCACAGCCCTAGAGTGTTTTACAATCGCACTTCACATCCGTAACATGCATAGGGAAAGAACTCTTTCGAATAAAATGGTCAGGAATAAGGAACCATCAGACAACATCTTCCACTGGAATCATTCAAAAAATAGATGTAGAAACACTCCAATATGGGTTCAGGGGTCTCGAAAAAGATCAGTACCACTCCATAGTCACCAATATCTGATTTACTGGTGTGGTAATATAGAAATTTGTCTTTCTAATCACACTCTCAAGGGACAGCCATTCATGCTAGCTTTTCCCAAGGCAGAATTGCAATCATTCCCTAACTATAGTTCTTATTTGCAATGAAGCGTAAGCTCCAAGTCGCAAGAAAATACAAATTGCCCCAAGTTAGCACCTTTACCATTCCTGTACTTCCCCAGCAGTCATCTCTGTTTATAGCACAGAGGCTTTTAGGTCTCTGGTTAACTTATTTCATAATTACTGTTCTTAAACCAAACTCTCCAAATGTCCCTCCACTTTTACTTTGGCATATAATGGCAGAGTCCAGTAGCACTGCTAATTTTCCTCCAAAGGTACATGCTTCTTGCTAAAGTTAGTTCCCAGCTTCCCATAGCACATAGTTGCCATTTCTTGCAGGTGTTAGACAAATAGCTCCAGAAATAAAAAGAATGCTTTTCTTCTTCAAAAGTCACTCTGTATCAATATGGCTCAGAGCAGTAATATTCCCAGCCACTAAGCAGAAAGTTTCACATTTGGCCCCCACACACTAACATTTTTTTTTTTTTTTTTTTTTTTTTTTTTTTTAAGCAATACAAGGGCTATTGTATATTTTAGCTACCAGGCTTTAAACTAGTTACTAGAAAAAGGAAAGATCTTTGCTACCTGATACTCTTAACTGTCCCAGAGTCAAATTCAAAGGGGAGCCTGTTACCTAGCCATCTTGACTATAAGAACAGACCAAGGGTACAAAGTAATTTCTATCCAAGTACATAAAAACATACTAAGGCATTTTGCAAAATCATTTGAGATTTATGTAAATATCACTTTTTTTTTTTTTTTTGGTGAACTATCTCCTGTAAATGCAATGGGTGTATATTAGTACATACATTACCAATACTTACTTACTTCAGCAATATGAAAATGCTTTTGAAGGTAGTTTTTGAAAACTGAAATCCTATTTTGCTTTCAAGAGTCACACATACTGCACATTTCCAGAATTGCCCAAATATTTTCAGAAAAACTAATGGGAAATTCCATTTGAAAATGCCAACATTTGCAGATACAATTTAAAGCACAAGATGGGAGCATGACCAAAAAAATAAGTGCAAACATTTCTCCATTTCACCATGATTATATGTTTTATTTCTTCAATCATATGAAGAAAAAGGATGGTGAGGTTGCTGAGGGGAAGGGAGGAAATTGCAGCTGAACTCGAGAACACAATACACTACTGAACTCATAATGAAATGCAGAGGGCAGGGGTTTTTTTTTCCCCTCAATACTCGTGAGCACAGTATAGACCTAAGTACACACGTGTTCTTCAGCCTAAGACTTTTTCCTGCCCCGTTAACTTTACAAGGCACTCCTGAACTATGATTTTGGGTGAGTCCTGAAAGGATACACATATGAGTATTTAAATAAGCCCATGATTCCTGAGACTTGTTATTTGAAAATAGTTTTAAGGCATCTTCCAGAGGAATACTTAAAATAGAAGACAGCAAATTCTGATTTTGTACCTTACACAGCTGAATAGAGGAGACGTTTGATTTGCATGGATTAGTGAAGCCACAACAAGGCCAACTGGCATGTGTGCAACGGCTTCTCTACCCCAGAACTACATCTAGAGAAAGGTCACCATAATAATAAACAAAATTAATTTCACATCTCCTAAACTGCAAGGCAAATCTTATCAACATTCAACTGTAAGTTCCTTGGAGCTAAGACAATCTTGTCTGTTTTTCCTGTAGAGCATCAATCATGCTGTGGGTGCTTACAGCTAATAAGGTGCATATAAGTCTATTCTGATGTGGTTTTTTGCCACATCTACTATGGAAGAGTCACATATATACAAGCATACTCTTACCTCTCCACCTAATGATACACTCCTAATTTGAAAAACAAGTCATGGTAGAAACAGAAAGATTTTGTTTTTGTTTATGCCACCCAGACAGCGTCTGTGGCTATACATTGAAAATAGTTGGCAAAATCTAAACCGCAAGTATGCAGCAGCACTGTGAGTAATAAAGATAATGTTTTTATTTTGTTGATGAAGAGCCCTAACCTACACACTACAGCAAGAGTACTGAAACCAAGCCATACTTGAGTCTTTACAATAACTACAGAGGACCCAAATTGTGTAATTTAATCTCTTTGTTCTCCAACAATCGAAACATATTTACAATTTGCATGTGGTAATTCCATGTAAATTCTCTCAGCTGAAAAATAGTACATGACCAGTTGTTTTTTTTCTATCCCAGCAATTAAAGTTCAAACAAATCAAGCTCTATTATGGCAAGGAGAGGATAGGACAAATGGCCTGAGACTAGCAGCGGGGAGCTGCTGTGGTAACGCTTCTTCCTAGAAGACAAAATATTGGACCCTAGAACAAAATATTGTTGGTTATCGTCAAGCATGTTGTTATTATTCAGGTCAGTTAAATAAGTTTTATTTCTGGATCTAAACAGCGTTCTCCTTTGCCAAAAATTGATCTGAAAGATTCATGTTGCATCAAAAATAACAGCAGGCTTCCCATCATCTCTTTATCGACCCTTCTACTTACTGCGGAAGGTAATTCTGGAGCCCTTTTGAGGATGTGGATATATTTAAGTTTTAGGAAACAGTGGTCTCACTGTGTGTACAGGATTCAGCTGACTGGGAATTTAGAAAGGAATCCCCTTCCTGTACTGCCTTCCTGCATGCAAAATTTGCAGGGCTAGGAAGAAAAATTACAGCTCTCTCAAAGCAATACATCAATTCACTCATCCAACAGCATGTTTTGGATTGCAACTGGATTGCGTTAAACAGAAACCGAACAGTGCAAAGCATTACTTGGTATGAGCAGTTAACTAACAGCAGTCCCATCCTGCTGGGACCAATGGGTCCAAGCAGATACCTGCCATGGGGAACATCAGAGTCCATCTCAACACACTGTATAGTAACTTTGAAAACAGTTGCCCAAAACTGCCAATATGTATCTTACAACGCAGTGCGGTAGAGCCTGTACTACCATTCTCTGTAACTTCTGTGCATCACCCGAAGTTGCAGGCAGCTGGGCTCAGAAAAGTCCCAAAAAGTTTTGACCTGGAATAGAGATGTATGCACAGGCTCAGTCCAGCCCAAAGCCTGTCTCTTCCAGCACAGAGCTGAGATTTATCCTGCTCCATAGTCCTTAGCTTCCACAAACAGCCTTGACCCCACTAAGACTCTGCCAACCAAGCATTGAAAACAGAACAGCCAAGTAACCCGGAAGACAGGTCTGTGATCAGATGTTTAACCAGGGGCAACACCTACTTTTTGAAGAGCCAGCTGTTCAAATTTTTTTTCCATTTCACTATTTTGTGCCTCAATCACTGCGATACATGACCATGGATAGCATCTGCTTTGGAACATCCTCTTCACTAGCAAAAAAGGCCACAAATGACATCTTGAAGAGCTGCTCTGCTCTCACATACAGGGCAAAGCTCAACAGAAATCTTTATTTCCAATCAAAAATTACTTCAGCAACATATTCTGCCCTATCCATCCTGTCCCAGCCGGTATCTTCTAGAGAGCTGGGTAGGGAAGACTTGGGGAAGGAGCATAGATTGCCTCATGCCCACACTGTCTGCCTCACATTACCACCTTAACACCAAAGTACGGCAGAGGTTGGGATAGCAGGACCCTACAACCTGTTCCTCAGAAGATGGACCAGCAAAACATGAGATGCTGGAGACAGCATGAAGGGTAGATCAGCAACTAAAGCCATAAAAGAAAAATCCTGAAGAAAGTAATAGTTTCTCAGGAATGACCACCTTGTTTCCATTCCCTCATGTCTTCTCTCCTCTTGTGCACCCATCACCTGTACAGAGGGAGTAACGCCACAAGCAGGTAATCCTGTGGGCCTGCTGCTTCCCAGAGAGTCATCTTGGAACAAGAAAGAGAGTTCCTGGTAGAAGAGCCCCCAAAGTTGCAGTCCTGGCTCCCCACACACATACAAGCACAAGGAAGTCGTCTCCCCCTTCTTCTGAGTGTGTGCTGTGCCTTGGGGTGGAGTTAGCTCTGGTGACCCAGGAATCATCAGAAAAAAACATCCCAGGAAAACTCTTAAAAGTTTTCTCAGAAAGAAAATATATCCAGAAAGGGTACAATACACAAGATTCAGTAACGACTGCAACGTATTGCCAGATTATGCTATTGCGATTAAATGGACAAATTTGAATAAATTAAACTATCAGAAATTATGTATGAGCTTTGAAACATCTGTCTGGCCAGTACTCTTGGAAATGCCAACTTAGTGACTTCCATGAGACTCTAAGATCCTGCTTGCTCCCCTACCTAAACATTTCATTCAGCAGCCTCCCTTGGTTACCGAAGCTCTCCAAAGCGGACTAAGAGGAACCGAAGTATCTTCTCTCTTCCTCTTTAAGAACATCCTCATCCGGCTTCTAAACACCTCTTTTCCCCTCCAGCCTCAAATTATTCTCTTTCAAAAGGAAGAACCGTTAGATAAACAATCTGAGATGCCCTCCTGGAGCTAACTCCAAAGGCAGACAGACATCACTGCACATGTAGGATCAGCACTAAGTTCTTACCTATGTGGGTATAAGGAGCTTGATGTCTACAGGCTCCAAAGGTACACACAGAAGGTCACTTAGGAACTTCTGCTTTCCTACCACCTTTAACTGTACTGCATTTAAATCCAGGACAGCTAACCACTTAAAGAAGCACCTCTGCAAATAATCTGCTTTTTCTGAAGTATGCTAGGTTAAAATCTGCTCTAACAAAACCTCTTTTGAAATACATCTGCCTACTCAAATGTGAAAGACAGGCTCTCCTTATACACTGAAGTATTACTATTCATACAGTGCCTTAAAAATACTTCAAGTCACAGTATCTGGGGAATTGCTGTTTTGCAATACCGTGAAATGCTGATTACCTCTCAGATACTGAGTGGACTGCATGACACTGTTCCCAGAGAAGTAGAACTTCATTTGTAAATTATAGTCTCATCCAAAGGACCATTTAGGCTATTTTCTCTTCTTAATAAATGACGTAAAACCTCCAGACATATGGTAGCATTTGGATACTTGCAGGCAAGTGATGATCCTTTTCAAATGTTACTTCCTCTCCTCTTCCACTACACAAAACCTACAAATATACTGGGGCACGTTTAAAATGTAGTGGTATGCACATTTAGGGGAGTCTAATTTCAGTTAAAGTTTCTGAATGCCAAAAGTACTTGTTAAATATATTAAAGAGCAGAGGAACATTATCAACATTGGTCTATGAAGTGCTTATATTTTTCCAGTAAGATTAAAATATTTTTTGAGAGAGGATGCTTGTGTTTGAATTAGCAAGGAATAAAAAAGTTTTAGCCAGCCATATAAAGACATATATATGACAAGTGCCATTCACAGTAATTCAGCATCTACAATATTACAGGGTTGGTACTGCCTCCATTTTTTGGAAGTGTCAATCCCCAATGCTTCACTTCTCTATTTCTAATTTAAGAGCTACAATAGAGCTGAATTTTTGAAGAAGGTAATCGTTACAAAATGGCTGAGGACTAAGGATAAAATCTTTTAGAAGTACTAAGGAAGTCTACAAATCTCAAAATGAAGATATGGTATTATATAGATCAAGGCATTTAATTAGGAGAAGCAGCCATCTCTTAAGATTTCATCTATTTTTTAACCCAGAAAAGTAAAGCTACATTCATCCAGTAGTAGGTTTTTTTTTTTTTTTTTTTTTGCATTTACAAAATTCTTCAGTTTTAAAAAATACATACACCTCCCCTAAAAAAAAAATAGCATTGCTGAGACATCCTCTCTGACTGGATGTTACGCTGCCATCCATTATTACTCAAGACCGGTCATAACACGCATTAACATTTGCAAAGTTGGACTCTAATCAGCCCGTCCACCCAGTAGCTGACTAACTGGACGTGGCGACCTGAAGAAAAACCCTAGGAAAAGGAGTGGGAGAGGAGGAAGCCCCAAGGGCCCTGTATTTTCTCAAACACAAACCGTATGGATGGTGAATAAATTAGAAGATGAGTATTTTAACTACAGAAGCTTCTAAGCATTTTAGAGAGAGAGAGAGAGAGAGAGAGAGAGAGAGAGAGAGAAAAGGAGGGAATAGACAATAATTAATGCTATTTTGTAGTTTTGTAACTGAAAGGAGAACTTGAAATAGGAAAATGTTTTCTACCAGTGAAGAGTAAATTCTTGTTATTCCTTTAAAATAAAAAAATGCTGGGTGCTTCAGGGGGAAACCGGCACCGGTAACAACAAGCTGTTCAGCACTTGGGAGCCAAGTGCTCGCGACAGGGCTGAACACAGAATACATTCATAACCGTGGCAGCACGGGGTGAGGGCTAAGAAAATTGAAAGGGGAAAAAAAATACATCTTTTTCCATTTTGGCTGAGGCTAAAAGGGACAATTCCTACCCCAAGATGTTGCTTACAAGGCTCTGCTTCCCGAAAGCGCTTGTATATGAGTTCATGCAAAGTTAGTGTGAAATCAAAAGCTTTTGCCTGGATAAATGTTTCGTTTCTGCACGGGAGCTGGGGGGAGGGAGGCTAATGCGGAGAATTTGCTCTGAATTTACTTCTATTTTCGCACGGAGGGAGCTACGAGCTTTCCGATGGCAGCGCGATTAGGCGAGCAGCAGCCGGCGCAGCAGGGCGCCGTGGGCTGCGTCTTTAAAGGGTGTCGGAGGAAGAGCCGAGGAGCCGCCGCGCTCTCCTCTCCACCCAGCGCCGCTGCCCACGCGTGCGCCCAGGCCGCCCGCTCCACGGGACCCCCCAGGCTCCTCTCGGGAAACATTCCCGTCAGCAGCCACGAGGAGCTTCCACAGGGCCGGGCAACAGCTCCAGAGGGAGAGGCTTGTCTTGAAACTCAGGCGAGTGATCGGGGAGCCTGCAGTGCTCGTCCTGCTCTGGGTAACAAGGTGCGCAGCAGCTACTGCAACATGCAACTTTTTGCCGCAAAGCTTCAGTTTTGTGGCTCTTTTTTTTTTTTTTTTTTTTCAAAAGAGTCCGATTTCAGCGAGCAGGGGAAGGGGCTGGGTCGTGGGGAAGTCTGTTCCATTGCTACTTAAGTCATAATACAAGTCAGTTCTTCCTTGAAGCAGCACTCACCAAAAAATCCATCTTCCAGGAGATCTTTCAAAAATAGTGATAACTAAATTTAAATTTCTTTCATATTCTTTGAAAGAATATGGAGTCTTATAAAATTCTGATATAAAGTAGTCAACAGAGCTCCTGTAACCGTCATTCAGAACCAACTGCCCCGTTTGAGAACGCACAGATTAAAATACAATTAAAGCTCTAACTGACCATTGGGATAGGCAAGATTTAGGGCAACACTTCAGATCTGGCTCCTCGTCATGAGAAAACGTCCTGTAGATTTAAGGAGCGAGAACAAGACCAGAAGCTCTTAAGCGGTGGGCAGAGGCCCAGTCTTACTCGGAAATACTAATAAGCTTGCATCACCAGTGGCAACCTGGAGGAGTTCCTTGGAGGATCAAAACTCAGCCACCATCAAATGTACCCTCGGATATTTAGTAAATACATAAACAGGGAGAAAATTTCAAGGAGAAGGTCTTGAGACTGTATTACTGGGACAAAACTGAAGGTTTGCAATTATAAATAGGCCTTTTTTTAAGGAAAGGAATTCTTAGGGAAACAACATCAGCAGCGGCACTGCATAGTACAAATTGTATTAACTTGTCATAATATTTTGCTTCTGTGGGTATGAATTTTAATTGGTCAACAAACTAAGATAAGAACTTTGGAATATCTAGTAATACTAATAAACTTGGAGCACAGTACTTAAGAAAATGTGCATAACATGGGCTCCTCTATTACTGCTGTTAAGGCATAAATTACCAACCTCAGCAGCAGGTCACCCTTTTGGGGCTTACCCATATTCACTTTTTATAAATGACCAATTGAACCAGTACTACCAACTGCCACATAAACATGCACAAACGTGTGCACACCCCAAACAAATTCCTCAGAAGAGTTGTGGAAAGCCCCCTAAAGCCACCTATGATCTCAATGGACAGGAAACACAGTATCAAGACCCACTGCTTGCTCCATTCCAATTGCAGCACATGCATGTTTTTATTTTCCATTTTGCTCCCATGGTGCTTTCCACGAGCCCTAATTTTGCTGAGGAATTTTGCTCCTCATTAGAATAATTTCTGAGGCCTTTTCACACTGGATCCTCTCTAGCAACTTTACAGCAGGTGACAGTGATGATGCTGGTGAGGGCGCTTCCCGCACGCGAGCCGGAGGAGCCCTCCTCATCACCGTCCGCGGGAGACGCCGGTGCTGTTGCGGTGCCCAACGTGCTGCCTGCAGCAGCAGGTGGAAATGGTGGGAAGCTGCCAGTGACAAGTCTTGTGCAAGCAGTTTAGCTCTCGCGCTTTACACATTATCCACTTCATTCTCAGCACGCTCCCAAAGCGCGGCGGCACCGTAATACCCAATATAGAAGGGTTCGTTCACTTCCCAGGATGAACTGGCTGCACGTTCAGGCTGTGTACGCGGGGTTCGGCTACGGTGCTGCAATGGCTGCTGACCGCTGAGCTGCGGCCGCGCTGCGGCGGGGCTTTCCCTTCGGAGCAGCCCCGGGCGGCGGTTCAGCGCCAGGGCTCACCGCCCGCTCGGCACCTCGCTATTCCCGTCGGCCACAGGCGGCCGCTTCAGCTCTCCCGCCTCCCGGCTGCCGCGGGACGGGGCGGGGCGGGGCGGGGCAGGGCAGGGCAGCGCCGCCCCGGGACGTCGCTCCCGTTTACGGGCGCCGCTCACGAACGGGATACGCAGACGCAAACGGCGCGGGGCCGCGCGGCCAGGGAGGCTCCGGCGGGGGGCGGCAG
>JAWLRI010000379.1:1316862-1330984 GCA_034781795.1 Crypturellus tataupa | reverse complement strand
GAAAAATAAGCTCTTCTTCATTCGTAGACCTTGCTCTGTAGTTTCAGAGCTACAGGTGGCAGCTGGGGACACAACTCTAATCTAAAAGCCTCCTGAATGCATCTTTGAACACAGATCTTAGGGAGTCTCTGAGATCTTTTAATAAGGCAGAGAAGTAATAGTAACGAAGAACATATTACATCGCTATATTTAAGGTGAGCAGACTATGGCACAACAGCCAGGCAGACAACCAGCTGGCAAACACTTTCATCTATCATATTCACTAAGTATTTTTATGTCAAATTTGTTCATTTATTTACATGGATCAAAATTTTTCTAAGACTCCACAAAATAGAATTAGGGGCACAGAGCCCTTTGAAGAACCCTCAAAGCACAAGAAGACTCTTTCACCAAGGGCTGGGACACCAGCAACGAAAGAAATCCGATGTGAAACTGAGCGCATTCTAAGAAGCTTCCCTCTCTCATCATCTCTTTGGCCACCACTGTGTGCACAGGGGGTCCTGGTCAGCAGAGTCTTAATTGCTGCAGTTTGTGCACATCTCTTGTTTTTTAAAAAAGGTCTATGTAACTACCAATGCATATACTACCCAAAAGAGTAGAGTTTTTTAATCCTAAACTGTTGCACTGGTTCTTTAATTTTTCTTTTTTTAATATGAGTCACAGATTAAGTATTTGGGAATTCCCCTCTAAATATGCGTTTGACACACTTGCATATGGAAAGTTGTTTTATTCGAAGTAACAGAATACAATATTCATACAATACCCAGGACTATATTTAGCAGCACATAATAGGTCTTTTTTTTTTTTTTCCCTCCCAATAACACGTTTTTACAAATTATAATTAAAGACAGATTTAGAGGGGAAAGTAAAAAAAAAAAAAAAAGAAAGAAAACAAGACTGACTAGCGAAAGTAGTAGCATTAAAAAAGACCGTCACAGTGTTAAATGCCAAAGATTTTTTTTTGATGATTCAAATAGTATTAGCCCTGTTTAGCCCTGTTCTTCCCCACTACCCTTTCCACCACACTCCCCACCTCCCCCAAAAAATGGCATGCAATAATATACGGCTGCCCTCTTACCTGGACACCGAAGCACCTTCTCGGTGGGCTGATTAGTCATCACTGACCACCTGACTAAAGCCTGGAAAGAAGAAGAAGAAAAAAAATCAGCTCCACTGCTACTCTGCGCAGCACTCCATCATGCGAGCCAGGACAGAACCAGCTGTCACTGCTTCAGAAAAAAGGGAAATGGGCCCCTCCGTTCCCACCTTCTTCCTCTCTCCCTCGTCCCTATCTCTCTCACCGTCTCCTTCCAGCCTCGTCCGCGCTTCATTCTCGGGCTTCGCTCATTCACCGCCTGCCCGGCTGGGGTCTCCCGGGGGAAGGCGCATTCCAGTGCATGCGAGCACTTCCCCTGCATCCCGAGGTTTCTCCACAGGCTGCCTACACACTTCTGCTGCGGCCAGCAGGGGAGGGGGAAGTCGGGGGGGAAGCAGAGAAAAGGCACCGCATTCCACAGCCCTCAGTCAGCCCTGGCAGACTGTGAGGCATTTTCAGTCACACAGCACAAAACGCATTAGTCAGAGCTGAAAGACCACACACTTTGTACCACTACCATGCTCGCAGAGAGCGGCCGGAGCGAAGCTGCAGGAAAAAGGAAAGGAGGGGTGCCTGGCGGCGCTTCCATTTTACGCGGCGCATCCACCTAACTACACCAAAAATCCCCGGAAAAAGGCCCAAAGTTGACATTTGCAACAGCGAAGAATGCGACGGGAGGCAGCGGGAAACTTCTCCGCTTATGGAGCGTGACCTTTATAGCAAGGACTCCCCCTGCAACAGAATGTGCTATTCCAAAGGCTGCAAGACATTATCTAAATCAGAACTTCTATCTCCCTGATGGTTTGCTCATAGGAAATAGACGCCTAGAAAAAGTGAAAGTAATACTGCATGATTCACATTCTCCTAAACCACATATACTTTCAATTCAAGCTTTTCTCTTGTTCAACACTCCTTATGGCTCTGCAACCATATCCATCTATGGAGTTTTCTTCACTTTGCACACTTTACGCGTATGTAGAGAATCTGATCAGAAAGGAGCGAGAAGTGTTTCCGTGTAAAAAACCCTCATTCCTAATCCAAATGACCTAATCGTTCATCTATCTGCTCACTGTTTCCGCCCCCCGCCCGCCACACACACTCATACACATACACTTATCTATGGCTTGAAGGCATTTTAGGAGTACGTATACGGCTTAAGAGAAAACACCGCTTTCTAAAATCGCATTACACAGAGACAGCACTGTGCTCCAGCACATGCTTCTGTCCATTCAAACCAGTACCACGTAGTTCCCAGCCCTGAATTCCCCGCTCCGCGCAGGGACCGTCCCTAATGCACCCTGCTAGTCTCGCTGACTTAAGTCAGCGTAAGAAAAGCGTAAGGGAGGAGGAGGAGGAGGGGAAGAGAGCCCTTAACCATTTGCACTGGAATTTCTGTTTAGGAAAGTCCATGCTTTAATGAAAGACTGATACCAGATACCACAAAGAAACTTTTATTTCTGTATGCACATGACTCAGATACATTTTCTGTGTGGGTTCTGCGGTTATGTTATGTCTCATCCTAAAAACTGTTTCAAAGAGACCGTTAAACATTAGTTTTAAGAAAAACTTAGTATATTTATGTACAACGATTGCTTTCAAGCTGCCTTTCATCGCACAACACTACAGAGAGCAAAGACACTGATGCGTCATTGTTAGAGAGGTGATTTGCATTTAATGCGGAACACGAGAATCAATAAAAATATTTTAAATGATTACCCTAAGGGGTTCCCAAAAACATAAACAAACTATAACAGAAACGTTCAGTAAAGGAGACCTTCTTAGCTGTAATATTTTTAATCTTAGCCTTTTCTCATTTTCTTCGTCAGGAAAACACATTCCATCAGTGTGTTATTGACTTAGTTCCTAAAACAAATGATAGCTGCTGCCGCGCGGCGCTGCAGCAGAGGACGGCTATCAGGGAACAGCCTCCCAGGCTGAACACTGTCGCCATGCTAACGAAAGCATGAAAATGAATCATTCATGAGCAGAGGGAGCACCCTATCATTAAAAGGCACCATTTCAAAAATTGTCCAAAAGCTTTTGGACACCTCTTTTACCGCCCATTTCCTCTACCTATTTAGTTATTCTTTGCTTTTATAAAATGCAGTAAATTAGCAATGAGCAAAAGCATGTGGACCGAGCAACTCATACAATACTGAGATTTTTCCTGAGGAGTAAGAAATGAGAGCCAAAGGGAAAAAAAGATTGTGTTTACATCTGATGACAAATATATCAAAAGCTTAAGGATACAGTGGCTCCTCTTAATTGTGCTTTTGAACCTGGAAAAGGAAGAACATAGCCATGTGTTCTACCTGGTACCTTTTTCAGCATCCCAAAGCACCGTGACAACATCCTTGACACTAACAAGTCCTCAATTAGCAAGCATCTGCAGAACTTACTTTTCTCCCACTTATAGGTGCGAAAAATAAAGCCTCCAGGTGACTAAATAACTTACTCCAGGTCATACAGGAAGGCTTGGAGGCAGGATCAAGAACAGGACTTAATCTTCCGGATCCCAGTGCTGTACTCAACCCAAAAGCCTCACTTCCTTGCTTTACACTCCCATACTGTTAATAAGTATCACAATGTTTAACTGCTTTGCAAATGGAAGCCAGTTTTAACCCAATAATGTGAACTGTGGCACACAAGGTATTTGCTGCAGGATAGGGAAAACAACGTGATCCACTAGCCTAAATTTGCACCAGAATAATTCACAAACTTAGGTTCTGGATAACATTTTTTAACAAGTTTGGGCTATAACAGCCAAGTACGTCTGCTCACATTTTACTGCTGTAGGAAAAACATATACTGTGCCTGGAAAGAGAGTTATTTATAATACACGTTTCAAACCTTACAGGACTTGTATTAGAAGCTCTAACATCAATAAACTTCTCAGATTTCATTTGCGCCAACAACATCTATTTCTTAACCACTGAAATTCAAGAACCTATACCTCTAAGTATAGGTTCTTGAGCAAAGAACTCAAAGGTTCTTTGTTGCTGGACAAAAGCCTTCCTAAATACTTCAAAATACCTGGGTCCCATTCTCCTTGTAGGTGCCCTATTGTCTTAGACTATTGGGATGAACTCAAATGCAATTGCTATTGCACAGTTCTTGCTCCAACAAAGACTCAGATATCATTACTTGTAAGCCTGTTAAGACTGGGATACAATATTACAGGTAAAAATCATAGGTGTATTTAGCGAGATCAGACAGACTCTATCAATGGTCAACTTACTGATGCTACTCAAGTCAGCTTCTTCACAGAGCTTTGGTAGCTACTTTTCTGATTGTAACTTTCAAACTTCTCATTCTCAAAAGGCGCCCCCCCCCCCCCTTTTTTTTTTTTTTTTTCCTGAACAGAGTCTATTTGGGAAAGATGCTCTTCTGATCTGGTATTAGCTGGAAAACTTCTGTTCTGCCACAAATTTGTTCTTCTGTCAACTTAGAGTTGCTCTCACAGCAAGTTCTTATAGGAATAATGAAATGCTCCTGAGCAACTAGAACAATCTGTACAGCTGAGCATATTTTTAGTTTCCAATCCCCAAGATAAAAATAGAAAAATTGAATTACAAAACAAATACAAAAATACAGCTGTTAGATATAATTAGTATAACTCAGCTCTCATCAAGCAGGTTTACTGTAACTAATACACTAATGACCACTGAAGGTTGCATAACTTGTGACAAGAGGAGACAGAGTGGGGAAAAAAAAACCCACACAAAACACGTATTAAAACTCTTCCAGAGAAGGCATGAGTTGGGAGTCGACATTTTTTATGCTGTAGCACAAAAGCAATAAAAGAAAGAAGTGCTTTAAACATTACAAACACTATCCTCTTCAAAACAGCCATCTTGAATCAACACGTGGGAAAAAATCTCTACTGAGGTAAAAGAGCATCCGAAACGTCCACCAAACTAGCTACCTGTGTCAGGGAATCCAGGATAATGAGTCATTACCTAAACACAGGTGTTCTGGAAAACAAATAGAATCAAATAAACTATTTCAGAGAAAAACAGTGGCAGAAGAGAAAGATTATTATTATTAGGTAAAATAAAGGAAGCAAAAAGTCCATGAATAGGACAACATTTCCAAGCAGGAGGAGCTTAAGGAGCATTTTGCTTCTTAGGCAGGCAAAGTCAAACGAGAAGAGGGAGTAGATGCTGTTCTGATACAATAATAATGACCAAGCTGATACATTTTTTAGTATGCGTGACTGTCTCAAAATACATTACATCTCTAAGCAAGAAAGAATGGAATTATATATATAAGTATACATGAAAATAATGGTAAGGTCAGTATCTTGACTTAATCAAGAGAAAAAGATTTTTAAAAAAACAGGTATGAGAGGGAAAATTGTCCAGCCATTCCAGAATAGTAAATCTGATCACAATACAGTTGTAAGCTTATTCAGACACATACAAATTCATATTTAGGAGTTTAGATATGTTTATATGTTTTTGACATTTGTTTTACTTGCAATCATAACAGTTTTCTAGAAATTGAGTAGTCTTAAATTCTGCTTAGTGTTCTTTTGGCATACTAGCTATTGCTTATTTTTATCAGTAGGTATGAGATTCGCATAGACAGTGGAATACAGCTCCAGTATAGGAATTATTCATATACCTTTTACTATTACAGAGTAAAAAAATAATAATTAGCTATAACTTTTAGGAAAAAAAACAGTAATTTTCAAATGTTAATAAGAATTAATATCATAAATTAACAATATATTTTAGAAGAAATCATGAGGGCTAAATAAACACAGGGAGAAACAGTAATAGTGAAGGGCACTGGAAAGGTAATTCCCACCATCTTTATGGCATGAAATCTGTCGGGAGCTGTCTTACCACAACTACAAAATGGGCAATTTTTTTTGAAGGAGGTATAAAGTTGCATACTTTAACTGAGATGTTTTCAACCTACAGGCTGGATTTTGTGAGTTGAGTTTTATTTTCTCTCCTTGACAAGGAATCTTTCAGGTTCATTACCTTCTCTCTCAAATACCCATTATTTCCTGGAGAGGCAAGACTTCAGTGATAGCTCATTTTTGTTATCTTGTCATTGCCTAACTCCACTCATTTTTACCCAGTTTTTCAGCAGTTTTTGGAGAAGAGTTTAGAATGGCAAACTTTGGGAAAAAATAACAAAAATTATCTAAGACATGGACATATTTAAAAGTAATTAAGCTGTTGAGGTATTTGTTTATAGGATGCTCTCATGATGCCGTTAAACAGAACAGAAGCAGCAAGAGCTCTCTGAGTTCAACTCATGAATGAGGAGCATCATAGTTCAGTCTTTAAGTGTCAAACTGATAGGAGGCTAAATATATATTTTCTTTGGGGTCTGGTTATCAATCAATAATGCCAAGTGGGCTAGCTGCTTAAAAAATAAACAACTTCATTGATACAAAAATGCTAACCGCAAATTCTCTTTTGGATGGGACGTTATGGTTGCGATTCATTTCCTCTAATACGAGCCTTGGGTGCTGTTTGAAGTATCTGGTGTCCACCTGGCATCCTGCCACCATTCCTCCAAATTCCAAAGGGTGCCAAACCTGCATCAGACTCGCATGTCCCACGCAGAGGCCTGGGATATCCAACCGCAACTCAAAAAGCCCTAGGGAAGTTTATTTAGGCAACTGAATCCCACCTTAAGCCCCCCAAATGATGATTGTTTGTGCATGCAGCTAATTGTTAGATGACATATGTGTGTATAAGAGACAGGCATGGGGGTTGTTAATCAACAACAAAACAGTTCAGAGAAGACAGAAGTCGAGAGTGACAAGGAAGAGCTTAGTGCAGTGAAGATCTGTCCTCCAATTTCCGAACCATCGCCTCCTCATTCCCTTCTCACTGCAGTTAATCCTTCACATAAGGCAACAAAATCTCTTTATTCACAAAAATGTATCTTCTGTCACAAACCAAGAGTAGTTTATGCTTAGCAATAAGCACAAAACTATTTATTAATCAACAAGGTACAAGTGTAGGATTCCTACTGCCTAAAAAGGGAAACAAACTAGGAGACCTACTGACATATTCTCAGTGGGTTTGCACTACAGAAAACTTCAGATGTTGACCTCTCAAGCAAATCAGCCCAAACATAACAGGGTCCCACACCTGAGCCTAATACAACCAGTGCAACTTCATTGAAACTGTCCAACAAAAATAACTACATTGTCAGTGCTTGGATTTTTATTAATTTTTTGTTTTGTTTTGTTGGTGTGTGCATGTGTGTATGTCTTCCAAATTCTGTATTCTTCTTGCATAATCTGAAGTGTATGCTGACCCATCACCTTAACAGTCAAAAAGAAAAAAAAAAATCTTCAAAAAATTCTTCTTTAAAGGTATATTTTATCATCTACACAATTTGTAAGCAATGAAAAGTAGCTCCAGACCAACACATCTGGGAAAAAGACAGACATGATCATGTGGCTCAGACATCCAGACCCTAGAGCTCTGAATTAACTCTACATGTACTAAAGGAGCACAAATGTCAGTATGTATTCTGCCTTCTCAGGCCAATCAAAGGACATGGTATCAGTGATTACTCTGATTTCCACTGTGGTGTTATCACAGCACGCTGTAGTTTCAGGGCTTGGATGTCTTCTAGGTAACATACAAAGGTAGTTCTGTGACTGTGGTACCAACAGAGATCCTTAAAGCCTCCTTTGGGGGGGTTTCATTGCTATTATGTGACACATCTGTAAATAATATCATTCTGTTGTATGTAAGCACAGAAAGAGGAGGACAAAAATATCTGTCACATCTGGACAGCCCCTGTGCAAGTGAATTGTTTCATGTATTTGATATGAAGAACATTTGCCCATACTTGTTTGTAGAATATCTGTTCGGTATTTTTAAGATATATTTTTACTGCAGAGCTATTTGTTACAGAATCTCAAGCAATTATTATACTCAAAATGAAAACTCCTACATTGACTCCCTGTCATCAAAGGGAAGAAGGTGAGTAGTAGGGGCTTCCTATCTACTGTTGCTGCTCACCAGGATGATTCATGACCTCATAAACTTAAAAGCCTACAAAGAGACTGATAACCCACTATCAAACACACAGTCTCTAGACTTGTCAGACTAAGCTGCCTTATGGCTATTTAATGTTATAGTTTACAAGTAATGAAGTTCTGCACAGAAGCTACAGTTGTATTTATTGGTGCTGTATCTAAAAAAAATGAAAGCATGTTACTCAATTCAAAAAAAAAAAAAAAAAGAAATTGTGGCAGTTGAAGTTCTCTTGCTTTCAAGAAACTGTCAGTAATTTTGTCTCTGTAAAGTTTCAACAACTTATTTTAAAAACTTTTCCTCTGCAAATGTGCAGCATTAATTAAAATTCAAATAGCCTGTTCACAGTTTTCATGGCTAGAAGCCTAACTTTTCCAACAGCATGCCACTAGTTAAATCAAGCCCCATTTAATCTAAGAATCATGGGAAAGCAAAAGAGAGGACAAACTGAAGGAAAGCTAGTTTGTAAGCACAGGAGTGGAGAAAGAACAGGAGAGAGAGAGAAGAGGGTTTTTTTCAGCCGTACGGAGTGCCAGTTTGCTTATCACAGCCTTCAAATTGAATCTGTTCATTGCATCTGAAGAACAGGACTGGAAACCATGATTTTTACAGAGATACTCATCGCTAGAGAAGTGAGACGTATTTTGAGTCAGCTACAAAATACATCTGACAAGCAAGAAATGGTAGTCCATGCTCAGAAGTCTTCCATTCTTTATGGTAGACAGCAGTGTATTTGAATTGCACATGACTTCTGACCTGTTTCCTTGATCTTAATGTTTTCTGATTTTGCACCCTTTTTATTTCTTCCTCATTTTTCCTAAAATTTCCAAACACTGGCCCTCACCACTGTCATGCTCTCCACTGTCTCTGCTCACTCAGGTTTCTAAAGCCATCTTCTTGGGACTTCTTGCCCAAGTTCTCTCTTTCGCTGACCAAGTTTTCCTCCCTTGTCTTCACAGTTGATCTCAATTCTCCTACTTCTTCCCCATCTCAGGTCTTTCTTCTGGAGCTCTCTTCATGCAAATGAAATTGGCAAGTTAGCCAGGACTAAGTGTAGACCTTCAGCACTGTTCAGCAAGTTGTGCAGCTCTGAAGTATTGTCTGATATATGCAGTTTCATCAACTAGTTTGAAGTGAACTGCAGTGATAAAAAAAAAAAAAAAAAAAAGAGAGAAAAACACTGAAGAGAAAAAAAACACTTTTTACAGTTTCCCTCTTTCTAGTGCACTAATCTGCTCTTTCCTTCACACTGCATTGCTCAATTCCTAATCCAACTTTCCCAGTTGCAGAACATTCCTGAACAGGGGGTGGGATTCAGCTCATGGGGACAAGGTGAACTAGGCTTGACCAGGCTACAGACATCATAATTCTTCTTGACATGACAGGGATGAAAGGATCTTTCCTAAAGATCAAAATGGAAACCAAATAGTAGAATGATCTTCCACTTCCTGATCATCAGGCTAAAAATAGCAGAAGCAATTACAATTATGTCCTAGAAGATGCCCATAAATTAAAAGGCTTAAAAGACAGATGAATTTTGCAGTTTGGATTTACAGCATAATTTAAAGAAGATTTTTAATATAAATTACAATTTTAATTGTATTTCATAATCGTTTTATTACATGTAGTTTTGCAAATTGCATTTGTTTTGTACCTTTTAATACACTGAAAAGCTAATTAAAAACTTTGAGAGATTCTTTGGGTATACTTTGGGTATATATTACACTTTTTCTTTTTAAAGGCACTTTCAATCTATTTCACAAAAATAAAAATCTTTTTCTTTAAAAAACATGGATTTCTCTTTAAAACACATGGAGATGGAGCCAAAATATGCAAGATATTTTGCTGGCATTCCAGTTTTAAAAAATATAAGCAAAGCATATTTTTGTAACAAAGCTTCCATAATCATTATTCTTTCTTTAATTAAATCTCTTTGTTGAAAGCTAACAAAATGTCATTAAGAGCACAGTTTAAGACAGTTATTAACTTTCAGATCTTTTGCTTTTTATACAATACAATATTACCTAAGTTTCAATGATTCTTGCTGTGTTATCCACCTCTCCTTTAAAGAAAATACTCTGTAACCATAGCAATACTTTCCCACCCTGATATTATTTCCCACTGGCTTGTTCTACGTTTTTGCACATAGCAACCACAGCAATCTTTGTCCCAAACTGTCAACGTCTTCTAGGTATCTTTAATAAAATTAATGCATCTGTAAACTACCAAATATTCAACTGTATAATTTTCAGAGCAAGAATAATAAATGATGTATATGTACAGAATAGATTATTAAAAAGAAAAGTGTAACAACTGTATGTTGATAGTCCCACATACAAAATACCACATCTAAAATAAGGTTATTTTCTAGTTTTATCATTTTCTACAGGGCGATGCATCTATCTCCCCTTAAATAAAAGGGATAAGCATCTTTAAATCATCTCATTACTGTTGATTAAGTTTAAAATGAGACATCAGGTTTACACTTCAAATCTACCATGTTTTTAACTGAAATTATTTACAGCTATACTTTCTACACTTGACCAGCTGCACTTCAGTTCTTCAAGTGTGGCACAGATTCTGCAAGGATTTGGACATGCACTTTAACTTTTGATATCTAAACTCTATCCTGGGTCATCAGAGATGCTTTTTTTGAATATATCTATTTCATCAGTCTATCAATAAACAAATGCAATTACATTTTATTCTAAAATAATCTAATATGCTTTTTTGCTTAAAAGGTTTTTTTTTTAAATAAATATACTTTGCTTAGTACTTCTCATATGTTAAAAATACTATTTTATTGAAGTCCTCACCCTCATTTAGGGAAGTTTGTTGATTCTTCATTTGATGCTATAGTTGATTCTAGTTTGTTGATTCTTCATTTGATTTAAGTAAAGAGAGAGAAAGGGGACAGAACCATTGAGATTGATTTTAATGTTTTAAATTATAACTCAGTTCACAAGTCTAAGGAAAAATATAGATTTATGAAAGTATTTACAAAATTTTCCAAACAATAATATTTCGTCAAGGTGCTCTTCCCAAGCCAGAATGAACTTTGGAAACTTTTACAGGAATTAAAGAAAATGTTAATACTTTCCCCTAACAAGTCAGGTAAAGCCAATGTGCCTTACTATTTTCTGTTTTGAGATAGTTCAAATTGAGAAGAGTTTAGGAAGACTTTGGTCATTTCATTAATATTTTAGGTACATCTTGTACCTGTTTATCCTATATATATCCTGTAGTATATATATGCTATATATTATATATAATATATATAAAATATTATATGTAATATTATAATATTACATATGTATAATGTTATATGTAATATACATAATCCTATATATATATATATATATATATATACACACTGTAATTACAGATAGTTTCTTAATTACACTGTTTATTCCTTTCTGGTTGCTAATTCATTAAGTTCACCATTCATATCTTCTTGCTTTAGCAAATGTTAATGTTTATCCACTCTTTATACCGGAGAGCTGCTCCCAGGCATATCTATTAGAAGTCATGATGTCTTCTAATATTTTTTGCATTAAAAAAATTGGTAAACAGTCTTTATTTATTGTAAATATCCTATTAGAGTGATTCTTTAGACACAGATAAAATACTTCCCCATCAAATAATGGTAAGCATTGTTTTAAAGGTCTAGGCTAAAAGAGAGAAAGTCTAGAAGTCTTTTTTCCTTTTACAGTTTTGTAAAATCTCAGAACACTCTCTCTAGTCTGCTGCAGTTGGGTCTTGTAGCAGGACAGCAGGACCCAATAACCAGTGAAAAAATAAATGCTAAAGAAGTAGAAATGAGAGTGAGGACAGTCACTTTTATTAGATATTTGGGGAAATTAAAGAACATTCTTCTCTTATAAATGTTACCATTAAAAAATTTCTTATCCCGTTTTACTGAAAATGCATTTGCTAAGCAAAATAATGGTAAACTACCGCTTACCAAAAAAATACAAACTGGTTTTCAACATTTCAAAAACAAATCACATCAGAAGCAAGATAAAGCCATGCCATGTACGCACTAACCCCTAAGGATTCACTGCTCACATTACAATGTATTATCAGGCAGCATCCAAAGTTTATCAGTTCTGGCCTCAACTCAAATATGCAGTTAGATGCCTTACTACAAGCTTACCTAAACTGAGGCCTTTAATGCTGCTGAAAACTATATTAAAAAAAAAAAAAAAAGGCAAAAAAAAAAAGAACCCTCCCAGACCTACAGCTGAACAGACACAGCTGTTGTCTTCTTGGTTTCAGTCACTCCTGCTGAAGCATAATGCTTCCTTAGGAGTATCCGAATTTGGGGATAGGAGGAGAAGTAGCAGACGCTAGCAGGCTGTTTCAGATGGGTAAGTGCAAATTGAAACATAATCCAGACAATTCAAGATCTGAGATTTCCCAGTTTTTCCAGTTTCATACAACAGATAAGTTTCAGCACCTCTTATTCCTTTTCATCCTTACTAGAGATCATGTCTGATGTTGAACTCTTTACTGCCAATCATCTAAAACTAGCACTGAATGATGCCATATGGCCTCAGGAGTTGATTCGGGAAACCAGAAAATAAAACACACACACCACCATTTCAGCAGTTGGCCACAAAGTGACATCTTCATACAGGAACTGTGTGATACAATCAGCAGTGAGAGAATTCTGCTCTCACAAGAGCTGATGAGACATCAGACACCTTCTGATGTCTCAGCCACAAGACCCTCCTTCGTCTTTGTCCAGGGCCCAACGTCATTCACACTCACCCACTCTTGCAAAAAGAAGCAATCCTAGATACAAGATATTCCCATACTATTGTGCATGTACCATTAGTACGATGCCAGCTACTTCAAAAGGATACATGAGCGCTGCCCACACAGCCCAGCACCTCCTCTGAAACACATGGGAGTTTCTGTAAAGCCACGAATGACTGCCATACTGCTGGTCTGCAGCAACGGTACAAAAAAAGGGGAACACCCACCTCCAGCAATCTTCCAGAGGAGAGTACCCAGCCTAGGTAAACCCCAGCACTTGCTGCTGCCATGAGTACTGCTGCCCAGAAAAGGGAGGTGCAAATCAAGAACGCTGAGTGAAACCCCCTGAAGGATGAGGCTGCCTACAGCATCAGAATGTCTTGCTACACCTTCTCCCAAACATACTCCCTTGAGAATATTTGTGACCATTCATTATGTATCTCTGATTCATCCCTTAGATATCATCATTTTGTCACTGGCATATTTCTCCTGGAAAGATCCCGTACTTACCATTTAACTGAAGATTTCATACCAATACATACATCCAAGGAAGCAGAACTGAAGTTACATAGGCAACTTTGATTTCCTACTTCTGGCTATCTGGTTTTGTCCTCCTTTATATTTCTTTTAAGAAGCATTCTATAAACACAAAGTTTCTTCAGTTTTACAGGAAAAAATAAGAAACAAAGCCTTTTTGTGGCATCCTACTGAAAACTGCACAGCTGGCAGGGTTGGAACTTAAACACTCAACCTTTAGCTCTGCTGCTTGAGACAACTGAATAATCAATAGCAGTTGTGAGCATCACCTTTTCCAATACCCAGGACTAGGAAAGAAAGGAATCAAGAAATCCTGGAAGCAGTATTACCTAGGAGCTAACAACCTCTCTCTCGCAGTCCGTCACTAGACCCTGTCTTTACTTTTCTTCTGCTTGTTATGCTTTTTCTATTTCACATTTATAAATAGAATCATAGCGACCTTTACTCATCCATTTTTCTCCACTTGACAGTGGGACACACTCATGTGTTTAAGATTAGGTGCGCAAATAAATAGTAATAAGCAAAATACATTCACACACACACAGTCTTGTATAGGTCTACTAACCTTTCTGTTACTAGCAAAACACTAGACTTTCTCCAAACTCATTTTTCCTACACTGAAAACAGCTCACAGAATCACAGGATAGTTGAGGTGGGAGGGGACCTCTAGAGCTCATCTAGTCCAACCCCCTGCTCCAGCAGGGACATC
>JAWLRI010000379.1:1303238-1316762 GCA_034781795.1 Crypturellus tataupa | reverse complement strand
AGAATCACAGGATAGTTGAGGTGGGAGGGGACCTCTAGAGCTCATCTAGTCCAACCCCCTGCTCCAGCAGGGACATCTAGAGCACATGGCACAGGGTGGCATCCAGGTGGGTTTGAAAGATCTCCAGAGAAGGAGACTCCACAGCCTCTTTGGGCAGCCTGTGCCAGGGCTCTGTCACCCTCACAGGAAAGAAGCTCTTCCTCATACGGAGATGGAACTTCCTGTGGTTCAGTTTGTACCCATTATCCCTCGTCCTGTCACTGGCCACCACCAAAACGAGTTTGACCCCACCCTCCCTACATTCTCCCCTCAGGTACTTATACATGTTTATCAGTTCTCCTCTCAAGCTTCTCCAGACTAAACAGGCCCAGCTCACTTAGTCTTTCCTCATATGATAGATGCTCCAGATAGATGCTTGTACTAGGGAGCGCAGAACTGCACCCAGTACTTCAGGTGTGGCCTCACCAGGGCTGAGCAGAGGGGCAGGATCCCCTCCCTCCACCTGCTGGCAACGCTCCTCCTGGTGCAGGTCAGGATCCCATTGGCCTTCTTGGCCACGAGGGCACATTGCTGCCTCATGGTTAACCTGTTGTCAACCAGGACTCCCAAATCCCTCTCCGTGGAGCTGCTTTCCAGCAGCTCATCTCCCTTTATTTTTACACTACCAATTGCCCCTCTCTGCCAATCAAAGAAACTTCTACAATCAAATTACTTCATATTGCCAACATATAGGTTGAGTTATTCAAAGCAGGACAAAGGATTCAGCTTCTTCCAAGTAGCGCACAATACAGTTTTGGGGTCAGGGCAATTAGGTCTACAATTGACAAAAGAAAATGACTTCACATCCCAAATGAAGAGAGAGTATGGTACAAAATGTAATGCAAGAACAACACAGTTGAAAACAAAACAAAGACATGCCATTCTTTGTAACAATGCAGATGTTATGATATTGAAAATATTTTTAGAATGTACCAGGGGAACACAAAAAGAGAAAACCTAGTGGGAATAGCAGTCTAGATCTGCATTGTTTCCATATCTTTCATGACGTATACAAGTTTGATTCTTCTCTAAGAGAAGCTTAAAAGCTTCACTCAGAATCAAACTCTTAAA
Source organism: Crypturellus tataupa (assembly GCA_034781795.1). Classification (NCBI taxonomy): domain Eukaryota; kingdom Metazoa; phylum Chordata; class Aves; order Tinamiformes; family Tinamidae; genus Crypturellus; species Crypturellus tataupa. The sequence goes on along the minus strand of JAWLRI010000379.1, from coordinate 1,315,652 downwards.
TTTTTCCCAGAAAAATACTGAAATATCAAAATGTTTTTAAAATGAGAACTGTCTACAGAATTTTACCTGAAGCAACATACTGACTCTCTCCAAAGGGTTCTCAGCATCTTCTATTTATATTATGAAAATGGTCTAGCAGAGAAGTGCAGTACCTAAGTTTTCTACTTCCAGAAGCTCAAAGAGTTTGTAGATACACCTCACACAATGCAGTCACAAAAAGGTCGAAGTTATCACCATGTTTAACGTCAAGTTTTATTATGCTACCCACTTGACCCTCAAAAAATTAAGGTAGCATATATCAATTCCAGTTTGCATCTTTTATTTTGAAGGAGATTTAATATTTTGGGAGCTGATCATACATATTCCACAGTTCCTTATCATGCTTTCCCACTATCCCTTCCTGTAGAAATAGAGTTTATCTATAGACGAACATGCTACACAGCCTTTCCTAATTGTCAAAAAAGGCAACGGCAGCTCCTCCTTCTGTGATCAGACCTTCTGCACACATACCAGTAGCAGCCCTGCTCTCCTACAACAATACTGTCAAACTGATACCATTCCAAATCATACTCAATTATGAGGTCTTCTGTCCTTCTTCGCAATCTTGCTGATCTTGTCTAAATATGTCTTGCCTGATAGAGCTCTGCTATGCATTTGTTTTGCCCTTCCCAGCTCTGACAGATAGGGTCAGTTTCTTGCTTTGCAGGTTTGCTCCCTCCTTTCTCCAAAGGTCCCTCAACCAAGCACAAATGCAGTATGACTGAGGTTACTGAACTTTTTGGCCAGGCCAAAAATTGTTTTGCTGGTAAGCGATATTATATCCCAGCAGCATAGATAAGGTAGTCCCAGTATTCCAGCTATATCTTGATTTTCCAGCTTCTAATACCTCCTGAAGAACTGGTGATCACAGCCATACATACCTAGACACAAAAACTGAAGCTCTCAAGGCTTCAAGGGGAAGAAGAAAAGGGTACTGCCAAGTACTGTGATACTACACGTCCTGACCCTGTTCTCCTTAGAGGTGCGACATTCATACAAGTACAAAGGTGAACATGCAAATCCTACATGCTTCCTGGATTCCTCAGACTTCCTGAAGGTATGGCAGTTTCAATTCCCAGGTACGCTCCAGGGAAGCAGGAAGATTATTAAGAGTAGGCAGTTACTACTTTGATAAACCTAACACAGCCTCCATTAGCCCCAGCAGCAATTCCAGTTTACGTAAGGAAGGGACTCACAAACTAAACTACCCTAGTGGCAACAACTCATGCATGGGCATGATGTTCCTGAGGACAATACAGAAAGTGACAGCAGAGGGACTGCAGGCAAAACAGCAGCAGTAAGAGGTTGCTATCTCCATATCCATTAAAGGTCTGCATTATAGGAGGTCTTAGGAAAGCAGACTGCATGAACAGCCTTGTCAAGCCACAGAGCCCTCAGAAGCTAAGCATCCCTGGTCTAGTTTATTTTTGATAGAAATTGATAGAAAATTTGACATATTTTGATAGAAGCAGTCCCATTTCTGAGAGTATAACTTGCAAAGGCAAACCACCACACACCAAGATTTAGTGGATGCCAAAGCTGATCCTCATTCAAAAACGTAACAAATAGGAGAGGAAAGTTTTACACAGACAACTTCCTTCACACATGCACTTTCTGAACAGCTCCATGTCAATCCTGATTTGTCAGTTATCCAAAACAGATTTGTCGTTCCAAATTTATTCACACAATGAGCAACACTTCATACCACATACTAAGAAAAGAAACACAAACAGCAGCTCATTTGTAGCTCTGCTAGGATTTCCAGGGACATTCCCAGACAAGAGTCTCTGGTATCTACTTACTATTGCCATCATCTACTGACACGAGGACAGAGGGACATACCAGACCACTTTCACTACAGAATGAGCTTTAACACCTGCATGTAGTCTGCCTGTGCTTAGGGCCTACCAGACAACGGTTTCAGAAAGATCTACCAAGATCAACAGCGTGACGAAGGATTTGCAGAAGACGAGAAGGTGTGGTTAATTTAAGATAGCATTACAATTTTAGAGTCATTTCAATAAAGCATGGCATTAAAAGAGAGCTATTTGACTTGTAAGTAGCTTTTGAAAGGTTCAAGAAAGGGGTGTAAATACTGGGTTAACCTGTCAAACCTTGATTTAGTACATGGGGGTGCATCCATGAAGATGCCTTATAAGACAGTATCTCCAAACATAACTTGTTCAGAAAGCATGAAACATCCAACAGGAACAGGCAATTTCAATGCCTCCTCCCCATGCTGAGAGGCAGAAACAGATCAGAGAAAAGGGAAATTTGGAGCTCCCTGACTCCCCACGTAAGATGAAAATCCAATTCACTGAATTAGTTGCAATGTTCACTGTTATACATGATGACGAATGCATATAGACTACTCATTTTGAAATACAGAATGCAAGAAGGCATTCAAGAACACAGTTTAAGATGACTGTTTTCTTACTGTGGAGGTCCTTTCTGCAGACAGTGCTGCAAAATTCTATATGAAGTAGATACAAAATGGTAAGAAGTATATACAAAACTTATGAAGTAGAAAAAAACCTTCTCATTTCACTAAACCTAGCATAATATCTAGCTTGTTGTCATTAGCTTCTGGGAAAGATATGTAAACACAGAATAATATAAGCACATTTATCTCCAATCAAGCCTGGTATTTCTCCCAATCCTGGGCAGCATACAGTAATAGTCCACAACAGTGGCAGCAAGAAGGGTAATGTCAAGGCTGTATTCCTCTAAGGACACAGAAAGTCAGCTGTATGTCTACATACAGCTAGGGTCGATAACTTGATAGCAGCTTCTTTCCTTAAGTTGTTGGATCACAACGGAAAAAAAAATGGAAGAAAAAAGATCACTTAGCATGTGCCTTGCAGACAACATTATGGCTAGAAAAGGAATTGGGCAATCTCTAAACAGCTAATAGGAAAGCAAAACAGGCAAATTAACTTCCATGTATGACACTAGTGAGACCAATACCTACAATATAGACAGTAGAATTCCAGGCAGAAAGTATTAAAAAGACAGAAAAAGTCTCAAGCACCTAAAGGGATGAAAGTGTCCTCAGTTAGGACTTTAAGAGTTTAATCTGTATTAACATTCAATAAGGATAATTAATTGTGTGGACAAAGTAAAATGATGAAAACACTTAAGAGGACAGCAAAGAATTCAAGATACTGAGCACATCAAAATGACTCTCAGGCAGATTGTGTCCTGTTGCATGCAAAAGGTTTCAGAAAACAGGCAAATGATCTTTCTAGCCTTGAAGAAAAAAAAAGAAAAAAAAACATACTATACAAGATTTTGAGGACTTTATTCAATTGTTAACTGAAGACTGAGATCAGAATATTTGACATTTTCAGCAATTCATTTCCCATTAAAAGAATCACTTTTAAAACAAAAACATTAAGAGCGAGAAAGAACAACTTCCAAATTCCAAGTTATAGTGGTAGAAATTTCAAATAAAATTAATTTCTATGAAATATTTTGTACTCATTCTGTAATTGGGAAAAACTCATATGAACGTCAGCATTGCCTCCTACCAACTATGACCAAAATATTGCCTTTTGCTTCCCATCAATGACACACAATTACTGGCATTTTTATTTCAGAATCTGTATGTGAGGACAAAACGAACGTATTAGTAAAAGGTTGTGGTTAGTTAGGTAAACTCCCCATGGTAAATTTAGTTATTTCCTAGTCTCATAATCTTGTAAGACACGAAAGTCTTCTGCCATTCTGTACCTTCTCAATACACAGCAACTCATTTCAAACCAAGAAGAGATACAGAGAGTTCCTCATTTATAATAAAGTAATTAATCACTGTCTGCTAACACTCTTTCCTATTTTTGTATCTTTTTAGAGGAATTCCCCAAGCTCTCCTTCCAAACAGAGTTTTGGGTATAGCATTATATACATTATTAAATACTAAATAAACAACTCTGTGCTCCACAAGATGACTATTCTCAATCTATCTTCAATACTTCCGCCACAAACAATTCCCTTCCAGTATATATAGATAGATTAATGTATAAAATGAAAATAAAAAATGCAATATGAAAATTGTATGCAAATAAAGAAGGAAAGTCGAAAAGCTCACATTAAAAAATGAAAAATGCTGTGAAGACAACAAACATATTTAGGCCTAAACAGTGGGTGTCTATAGGCTTTATATGAAGTACAAATAATAAAAATGTTACAAACATGAGTTTGGAATTTAACTTAAAAATATATGAGTATTTGCATTTGAATTACCTTTCCAAATGAGTGTAAGAAACAAATAGGTGATATGATGGAAAAGAGAAAATGACTTGAGAAAAGCAAAGCAGTACACAGTAACAGCTTAAGCAATACTCCTTACACTTCATCTGCCACCCAGTATCTTTCTTATGCTACAATAAGCTATTTTAGAACAGAAAGTATCTTATTCTAGAAGCTACATGATCCTAATAATATAAGTTTTTGTATAGTGTAACATCATATAAATCTCCAGCAGCATAAGAAAATTATTAATTTAATATTAGACTGTAAGCAGACGTTATTATGCAAACACACAATAAGGGATAAAGAAGAGGATTCTAAGACCAAGACCTACTTGCACAAAGCCTTTTTTTTTTTTTTGGTAAAGCTTTTATCAGAACGACATTATGGAAACACTGCAAAATCTGAACTAAATTAAAATGAATTCATTAATGACACTACATGATGTTTTAGCCATGTATCAACTTCAAGAGACTGCAATTCATTTAAGACAGAAATACAGTTTTCAACACATCAAGACAGCATACTATTTTCATCACTACAAGAAAAATTAATTACAATAAGAAATTAATGACATCAGCCACCAAGTATTAACAGCTCAATTATAAGACAGGTGCCCTAGAAATCCCTTTATGCTTAATTGTTTCGATCTTTTGCTTTCCAACTGTCAGTAAAAACTGAAACATAACTCATGCATGAAACTGCTTTCAGTTTGTATCTTGCACAAGCACACATAAATGCATTAAGTCAACACACAAATACACAGGCCTACAACCTAGTAAAGTCATAATACTCAGAATTTCCTCTTATTTCTCCTCCTTTGGCAGATCCAAACAGCACAGGCACCAAGACCTAACTCTTCACCAGTGCCTATGCAGTCCAGTTTGGCTGCACCTACCAGAGCTAGAAGGGAGCCCTCATTACGGGACTGCAGGAACAGCAAAGGGATGCAGAGGCCCAACTAACACTAAGCAGAAAGTAATGCCTGAAGGAGGGAAAGAAATCTAGCTCCACACACTGAGAACACAGAATGGATTTATTAGAGGGGAGGAAAAAGGAACAGCGAACAAGTAAAGTCAGCATAAAAGAGACTAGATAAATTCTGTGTCAAAGAATACACTGACCACAGCAGAGTTACCCTGCCTCCCAACAGTGGGGAAGGTACGGTATTTTCATGGTGTCTTGCAACCCAACAAAAAGTCTGCAAGATTAGCAGAAAACGTTAAGAGTCCCTTAGGTGGACAGTCAGTTTTAGAATAGAGGAATATTTAGTTTAGAATAGAGGAAGAGCAGCTTTCTCACAGGATCTCAGTGAGACAGCCTGGCAACGGAAACAGCTTAAAAACATTTGAAACAACTATAGCAGGCAACAAAGTCATTTGTGAACTTTAATACTACCCTAGAAGCAGTTCTTTCATCACATAAAGACGACACACAACTACCACACAAGGAAAACCCTGTTCTACTTACAATTAGCACAAGAGACACATCCTTCTATCTTCAATTTTAATACAGTTCTGTATAAAATATCAAACTTGAGGGGTGAAGATCCATAGCATTTTATTCATAAAATATCCCCTAGTTCAATTTCCAGCAAGTTGAGGGATGTACTTGGGTCAGAGAATGGTCCGCAAAAGTCAAATGAAAAACAGGCATTACGTGTAACAAGACAAAATGACTGTTAAGTGATTTTTTGTTTGTTGTTAATAATAACGTTTAGGTGTTTAATCATCATCTTCCCTCCTTCTCGACATTTTGCACATTTTAGTCAACCTTATTGAGTTAAACACAAAAAGCCTGATAAACGTGAAATATAGGCATGTTCCTCTTTCCCACCACCAGCACAATTTAACCTCTACTACTAGCTTGAAAATTCTTGCCAGAGCAGCACTGTCCATAGAATGATATCTTATCCATGCATTTGATTAGTTACATGTTTTTTTTTTTCTTAGCCTTCATTATTTACATCAGACCACTTCTTCAAAGACTCTCAGCTAATTTTGATTTTAATTCCAACTCCCTAAGAATTTTCCAGCTTCTCAGTTTCATATTGTCCACAGGTTTGATAAGCTCTTACTACTATGTTCCAAGGCATTAATTAATTAATGAGAACTAAATCAAAACAGAATTTCTAAGGGACACAACTTTCTTCCAGCGTGAACTATCAAAATAAAATAACATTCAAAGTAATTATTTAACCACTCACGTTTTACAGACAGTTCAGCAAAGCATTTTTAAAAAAAAAAAGTAGCCCATGTAGCTTCAAGCTGTTCCGAGCTTTTGAAGTTCCGCTGAATCAAGGTCCTGTGCAGTCATTCCAAGAAGGCTGCTACCTAATTAAGGTTTCAAAGCTCATTATAAGTACCACTACCACTAGTTCACCCCCTCCCCCACCACTGCAAAGCAATCATTTTTCAGGTCCTGCCTGCAACAAATTTGTGCTATATTTTGGGGAGCTATTTAAGATAATGCTGCAGATCAGACTTGAAAAATACAATTTAAAATACAAGATGCTGTTGGTAATACAGATGCTTACTTAATGCAGATGGAACTGGTCCTGATTTAATAGCTTTAGGAGCAAGGGATGGTGCGTGGCGGGAAGGCAGATGTAGCAAGTGCCACGGAACTCTTTAAAGCAATCACCAAGCCTTCCAGGTCCGAGGAGGCTTACTTCCACGGTTTTTTAATTCACCTTAGGATGCTCTACATAGCTCCAAGTGAAAACTCAAAGGCTGTGTGCTGGATATTCAAACTTGTGCCAACTGAAGTCTAAGCGCATAGCTAAGAATGCACATTTGATGAGAGATGTGGAATATGTCTGATTTTACATCAAGGTATTGAGATCTCCTTCCCTGAACTGCCTAGTATTTTGAAACAGGTTTTCAATTCACAGAATTACATCTAACCAGTACTGTTCCCTTCATAGGGTTCACATGTCTCAGGTTCAAATAGAAACGGAATAGTTCTATTCCTAGTCCTTTCCCCCTGAGTAGCTACCTGCAAGTTCATCTCTTGTGATGAAGCCTAAAAAAAGAAAAGTGATTGCTGCTGTAAAAATGATCTACCCAAGATTACTTGAACAATATTTATCAGGCCTCAAGTTTTAGCTGGACACAGGACTAGAGGTGGGGATTACTGGTAGTCTTTAAAACTGTAACTATACCTGTAAATATACTGTTAAATATTCATTACAATTAAAAGTTATTTGTGTGGGGAGAAAGGAAAAGAGGGGGAGCATTTACAAATTTCAGGAAAAATCCACATCAGATAATTTAGAAAATGAACAGTATTAGATTTGGACATCTGGGAGATTAACAAAAGTAAAACCGCAGAGAAGAAAAATCAGAGAAATGAAAAGACGACATAAGAGGCGTATCTAAAAAAGAAAAAAAGCAATTTGCAACAACATCAGTCCTTGAATGAAAGGCCTTGTAGTTTCTTTGCACACTGATCAGTCAGGAGGATGCAAGGCTGTAGGAAGGGATGTCAGAAGCCAGCTTATCCCTGGCCACTAGCTCAGCAGAGATCTGATAAACTGTTTTTTGTTTCGAACTCTGGCTTCCACCTTATATAAGGTTCTATAGGAATTTACAATTCTATTTGTGAGCAAATCAGACTTCACATAGCTGAAATTTGAGTCAAGGACAGCATGTGACTTTCATTTTGACTTCAGAATTATTATTATTTTTATTACAGAGTACACAGTCAACTGTTATGAGGAACAGTGAGAGCAATACAGATAAAAACTAACAACTGCAATCAACTATTTGTAAGGTGAGGACACTAGAGGATAACTTCAGTCAGTTATCCTCTTCAAACAGAAAAAAAGAAAAAAGGTTAGTACACATACAGTACTGTAAGTACAGTACATATACAAGTTTAACCCTGCACCAGGCATTCAATCTTCTCAGAGAAATTTCCATTAGAAAAAAATCTAACTAAAACAGTTTCCAAAGAATTGCCTTCATCCAATGAAAACACCACCACACTGTACCTTTCTTTATTGAGAACATAAGGATAAATACTGCTTAGGAGAGGAGTGCTTGCCTGGTGGACACTCACTTCTATTTGAAAAATCATGATAATATACTGTTTTTCTTGTTTTTTATTTCATAATTTATTTTTCTTTGACATATCTCATTATAGAAAACGAAAATTTTAAGACTGACAGTAAGCTTTGTTACTATTAAATAGCAAAACTCTAGAAAGCATTCAGAGAGATCATCAAAACAACTAACCTAGGAAGAGGACTGATCCTTCTCCCGTTCTTGGGAAGCAACAGAGCATTGGGGGTGAGTGGTAGAACGCAGACTGAATCTCATGTTTCAAACAGGCTATACTCCTTTGATCTTGCAATTTAAGAAAAACTCCATATGATCTCTTACTGTATAATTGTAACTTCTTTTTCTTTATAGTTGTTTATATAGGAAATATCCACTTCCTTATGAAACCCATGAAAAAAATGTTTTAGCTAGCATTTTCTCTATATATGTGGTGTCTAACCTAGTACCACAGTGGCTGCTAAACCAGCCAAGATCAAGTCTCATGCTAACACATGGAATGGGCATATCCACCAAAGCTAGCTTCACCCTGCGTGAGCAGGCTGGTCTTCCTTGTCTGCAGCATCAGTCTTCAGCCAAAGGATACAGAGAGTCTCTTGCAGAGGGTATTTCAAAGCAGGAAGCAGCTCTGGGCTCTCTGCGTCACTACAAAGCTATTTTTCTAAAACTATTTTCCTTGGATAGAGGTAAGCTTTGGATATAGCACCAACCTCCATATCTTTAACTCTTTAGAGATAATAGCATTTTGCCTGTTGTTTCTGTAACAGAATGCTGTCTATATTTACACAAGTTCATAGCCCTGTCCACCAGACATTTCTCTTCCTAATTGTATTTGGTTATTTTTCCTTAATTTCATTTGGATTGGATTACTCTAAATAATTCTCGCTCCATAACTTTTACACCCATTTAATATTTAAACACAATTTTCATGCCTAACAGTCAAGTTATCCTTTATTCTTAATAACCTATTTTCTCCAAGACCTTGCTCAGTCCAACTCTAAATAATGTAACTTTAGCCCATATATGTTTGAATAATGAAAGAGCCTAGGTGCAATCTCACCAGGTTTATAGAAAAACAGATTTTCTCCCATGTTCACAATTCAAAAAACTACCTTTTGCATTTTATTATAAATATAAGACTGTCCCAAACTTTTACAAAGTAAATTTTATTTTTGCAAGTAGATTTTTAATTCAGTCCCTCTGAAGATATCCTCCAAGGAATATGAAGTGGCCTGCATGCCACGAGAAAGCACAGAACGAAGCCTCAACATAGACACATCAGATCATAAAGAAAGAATATGAAGCCCCTCATGAAGGCATCAAACTTATCAGTGTCTATAATGAAGATTAGTAGAGTCTCAATAGAAATCCATTTTCTCCCAAAAAAAGTTATTTGGTGCAAAAAGTCATCCTTCTTACTTTTTTCCTCACTAATAATTCTGTTCTGCATCAGCACTGGCATAAGGATGTTTTCTCCAGAGGATTATAAACTTGTCTTCATTTTACTGAAGACTGGCCTTATTCAATCAGGCCAAAGACACATCCTGCCACCATATTTTGTCTCTAGCAAATCTCCAAGACCAGAGGTCTGGGGAAAAACACTAGAAAGTTGCAGAGCTACACCTCAAGATTCCTCCCCTGCTTTCAACAGTCTATGACTTGTGTTCCTCTAAGCAAAAGATGGTGCTTTTACAGAGAAAACCATTTACAGACTCTTCCAGGAATTCTTCTACTGGATTTTTGAACCTAGACAATCTTTTAGCACCCACAGTGGTTCACAGATTAACTCTGTGCTATGTTAAAAATACATTAATAAACAGAAAGTACCCCACACCATGACAAACCACACACAGTTACTTGTTCTGAATATGCCACTTGATAAATTCATCCCATTACAGTTGTGACTATAGGTTTTTTTTTTTTTTTAATCATACTCACCTTCAGCTGTTTCTTTGCTACACTGAGGATTCATTACCTAATTATCCTTTATTATCATTGCCACCTTTCTATGATTTCTAGTTCTAATGCTAGTGTTTTGTTCATTTTTTGTAAGGGTACCAGAACTGCACCCAAAGGTACAGCTTATATACTGGCATAACAGATTCCTGTTCTATTAATTATTCTTAATAATACTCAATATTCCTTTTTTATTATCATTTTTGACCAGCCCTGACATTTAACTGATGCTTGTAGAGAGCTTGCCACAGTATATCCCATATCTCTTCCTTGGGTGACAACAGTAAGCTTACAGACTCAGTGGCACAACAGCAAGATTGTTCCCCCCGCATGCACTTCTCAATGATATTAGCATAAAGTTTCATCTACTGCTTCTCTAAGTACCAGAAGATCCCTCTTTGGCTCTTCATAATGGGCTTTCATTTTTGCTACTTAGAATTACTCTGCATTCACTCTTCCAAAATCACAGATGCTGAACAGCACTAAAGGTCCTAGCACAGACTTGCATGAAACTACTGGCAATCTCCAGGTCCATCGTGAAAAAGGATCATATACTCCTATCTCATCTTGTTAGTCCACGAAAAAGCTTTCCCTTTATATCATAGTAGGCTCATTTTGCTAAGCATCTTTGGTGACTAGTTCTCAAGAGGCTTTTTGAAATCCAAGTACATCACACTGGCTATGGCACTCTTAATCACAGCCACAAAGAACTTCCAGAACTCCAAAAGCTCTAAGGGGCAGATCAATTATGGCAGTGCTGACTCCATAAACTATTGGATTGATGGACACATTATAGCTGCTAACAAACTGACATATAAATGCTATTTATACTTGGCTTGTCCTTTCCTACAAGCTTTCTGAAAGTCTTCTTAAAAACTGGCATCATACTTGCCATCCTTAATTTCTTTAGCATTAAAGGATGTGTGTTAAATACCAAAGGAGTGGTTAAATACTACCTAGTTGGTGATTTTATATCTTGAGTTCCTCTAGTGCTCTTGATCTAGGATCTTGGCACAATTCATTTTATCAATTTGTTCCAAAAATTGTGTTAGAAGTGTTTTGACTAGAAACAGATTCCCCAATGGACCTTTCTGCTTCTCTTCCCCCAGAGAAGAGTGGCAATTTCCCATCTAAACTCCTATACAGTGTGCATGGATGTGGATGACCCACTCTTTCAGCTGTTATGCAGTCTTCAAACACTTTTAGCTATTAGGTATTAAGCATCTTCCTACTCCTTACAATCTACTCTATTCTGTTGCATACCTGTTTCCCCCCCCCCCCTTTTTTTTTTTTTAAAGTCTCTTTAAGGAGTTGGAGAAGCAGTAGTTAGATGGCATGTATTTGTTCCAAATACACATTCTACATGTTTGCAACTGCAAGCATTTTGGCTGTTCCTTTTCCCAGGCTTTGTTTCATAGGCCTCTTAAGTGCTCTAACAACCCACTCTTTAGTAGTTCTGCACTGTCAACTGTTCTGCCCTCAACTTATCTTTCAATCTTCTAGCATTGATAGAGAAAGGCTCCTAACTGGTTCTAACTCATCTATGCTACAATCCAAGTGGAGCTTAGTTTGTTCAGTTGGCTCTTTTCTACCTGAGCTTTGTCAGTCTCTACCACACATTATACATAATGTTAAACACTTCAGTCCCTAAATGTGTGCTATTTTGACCTGCACATCCTTCTCTCTCCTTGCCCCAATAGAGTTCAGCTACTATCATGCAGAATGCTACCACAGGAGTCTTTATTTTAACCTTCTATCCACCTGTGCATTCAGCTCTACTTTCCTAGTCCTCCTTTAATACCAGCAGAAAAAAACGCCTAACATGAAGTCATCTTTTGGGGAGTCTACTATCGAGGTAAAGATTTCAGTGTACCTTTTCATTGTTTTAGAACAAGTTAATACAATGTTATGTTAAACTGATCAGTTCTCAAATAATCTTCTCAGTTATTAGGCTAAAGTTGTAAAAACTAAATGCTTAAATAATTTGCAGAATCTAAAGTTGATAAAAACAAGGATGATCAGGGGCCTGGAAAATCTGCCCTATGAGGAGAGGCTGAGGGAGCTGGGCCTGTTCAGTCTGGAGAAGAGAAGGCTGAGAGAGGATCTAATT
>JAWLRI010000379.1:1284919-1298184 GCA_034781795.1 Crypturellus tataupa | reverse complement strand
GCCGACCCACCTGCGGGCGCCCACCTGTCCCGCCGGGCCGGGCCGGGCCGGGCAGCGCCGCGCCGCCCCCCGCCCAAATATCCCCCCAGATCAATAACCCGCGCGTTCGGGAACACGCTGGAAACCACAGCCCCCCGCAGCCCCTACCGCGGCCTCGCTCTCGTGCGCGGGGAGCGGCGGCCGCGGAAGGCAGCGCGGGGCCCGCAGGCTCTGCGGCACCAACCAGTCGGTGACATAAAAATAAGTGGCGGGAGTCGGGGAAGAAAAATCCGCGTTGCAATTGAAACCGCGGCGGAACTTCAGGAACGGCGGCGCAGCCCGGCCTCTGCCAGGTGGGCTCTCGTTCCCCGCCGTTGGCTGGAGGCATCTCAATTTGGGAAAGAAATTCTGTATTTAAGCTATACTGCATTTGTATCTTTTTTCTTTTTTTTGATCAAATGGGTTCCAATGTGAAAGTGGCACTAAAAAAATACTCTTGTGCGATCCAGCAGCCAAAATAGTTAAAAGGAGAGCTCTAGTGCATTGCTGCAGAGTCATTTTGACTGATACAGTTCTATTCTTGACCGTGCAAAAATAAAAATCTGTTACATTCATCCTTATCACAGCAATAAATTCCACTTTGGCTAGGACAATCTTTATGTTTTTCACGTGCTTTATTCTACTCCTGTATTTTCAGGACCTAAAGTTTTCAAAGTAAACCAAAACACCCCGTAGTCATTGTATAAATGCTGGTATCAAGCTATATTTTGCTGATATTAAGAAGTAAGCTACAAAAATAAACTGACTTGCCGTTGTCTAGTCTTCTGCCAAATTAAGCTTGTTCTCAGTTCCTCTTCTCAGAAGTCTCAGAAGTGATATGCTGAACTATTGCCAGCCCTCTGAATATTTAATACTCATTTAGATACTCACTTAGTGATCACTAAGCCAGAAGCCTCCATGTAGTAAAAGCATGTATAACATATTAGATATATGCATATTATAATGCTTTAATACAAACATGGGAAGGTGCTTATTTGAAAGAAGCTTAAAAAATTGGTTGCTCTGCCGTTATTCGATCATTCACTCTCAGACACAAATAACAAACACTGATACTGTGTCAGCATGGTATCTGCTGATACTATCCATGAGCTAATCAGAATGCACAAAGATCAGACCAAACAAAGCTAAAAAAGGGGGAAAAAGACAAAAATAATCTTACAGAGAAGAGGATAAAAAATGATGCATGCTTTTAGAAGAAACATTTGACTCCAGCCTAGAAGATGCTTTGGTCTTTCATTCCAAAAAAGTAACAGTCTAGTGGCATACTGGTACAATATGTGAACGCTTTAATTTTGGGTTCCATAAGAGCTTACAAACACAATTGTTAAACATAAAGTGCTAGCTTTTGTAAGTAATAGGCAATAATATCATGATATTTCGTCTTTGGACTTAGGGTTTACCCTCTTGATCTTTGGAAACATAATACAAGAGACATTCAAAATATGATAGATTTTCTAGTTTTCCTTCTTCAAGTGAATTTTGATTAAATCTAGCTAGAACGTATCAAGAGTTATAACACACTGAAATTCTGTAGTTACCCAGAAAGAGGTTTGCCAGTGACTTCAAGGACTGGCTTCTTGAGCTGTGTCTCTTCAACAACAGATCATCAATGGGGCAACACTGGCATGCCTCCAGACTAGGCATGCCACCACTAAATCCTCCGTGCACGTATTGTTTCATCTGCAGGTGTCTTTCCTATAACTGTTACAAAACATGTTAAATTCTAGAAGAAAGTTCTTGTCTTTTTCATTGAAGAGACACATGCTCTATTTATTCAGATTTCAAACCAGGACAGCAAACATTAAACATCTGGTCACATCAGAATGAACACTAGTCAGATGCTGTCCTATTTGTCCTGTGTTTGTGAAGTACAGAAAATTAGATCAGAGCCATGCCCAGAATCTCTTTTTTTTCCCTCAGCAATTCAGGTTTGGAGGAATAAATTCCATTCTTACAATAACTCATAGACAAACTGAACACTAAGTGAAATATAGTTCTCCCAAATCTGTCAGGAAAACTCACAGGATGGAAACACCCAGAAGATTAAACCCACTTCATTTATATTATGCTCCAAAAAGCATTACTTGTCACCTTCCCCATGTTCCCAGAATATACTCGGCAATTGCTAGGTGGCTGTAATATTGAAAATTTCCAGTTTTCCAGATGATGAGCTCTGACTCAGTACTCCTACTGATACAGCTCAATGTGCCATCCATTTACTTTATGTGGTGGTAAACCGAGGCTCTTTTTCCTTCCACCACAGTATGTTAAAAACAGCCTTGTACCTTCTTCTCTAAGCTACCACCCCATGTTCTTCCCAGTCCACCGCCTGTCCAACCTCAGACCAGGCAGAAGCATTTCTACCCTAACCTTCTTCTAGACCAGCCCCTTACTTCAGTTGCTGCCCAAGTGTACCTGCTTCTCTAGGAATCCCGGCAATCCGGATCACCCTAAACGCTGCTCCCTTCTCTGCCCAGACTTGACTGTCCTCTGTTTTATTGGCTAAATAAGTCCGGACAGCTGTCATAGAGCTCTTTCACTTTGTGTCAAAGTAGTTTCTAGAAATTACTGCTGGAAAAAAACAGTGTCTTGTTCTGTACATGCAAAATCCTTTAGAAGAGTTAGTGATGCGATGAAGCAGATTTTGCTCCATTTAAAATCAAAGGAGTGTCTTCAGTCTGTATAATGGAAAACCGAATTTGCTGTAATAAAGCTAACAGTTATGAGGGAAGAAGATCAGTGTGGGTCCCTTAGTATTGACAGATGAACACACACAAGTCAAAGGCAAAGTTAGGATAGCTCATGATGACTATAACTATGAGAAGTAGAAAGGAGATAAAATAGCTTCATAACTAAATTTAACAATGATGTATGTTCTAATAGGAAAGCCATAGAATGCTATTTATTGCCCATAGTAGCTATGGAAATATCATATAAAACATTTAACATGCAAGAATATTATGCTAATGAGAAATCTGTGTTAAATAGCCCTTCTGAACTATTCTCTGCCAAATATATTACAAGTAGCTAGAAATTTATACTAATTCTAGGCATTCATCTTGCTTTGATTTGCTATGCATGGTGAAAATCAACACAGTCCAAGAAGGTACTTCAATATTCTGAGCCTCTATGAGAGCTCTGCAAAATTCCCAAGTGGGTATCAGAGACAAAAGAAACAGAGACAGAACTACATCAGTCATGAGTGCAAAAGATACTTTATTTAAAACTATTAATTTGGTATTAACATTTACTTAGGGATATTAATTTGCCAATGAGCAATGCAGTTCACCTCAGAGTACTGCAGAAGTGGGGAAGACACAAAGTTCCTTGACATGGGATCCAATAAGCAGAGGGAAATCATCTAGGAGTGGGAAGGAATGATTCACAGCGGCACTGGGAGAAGTGTGGCCAGACCGCTACAAAGCTTAGAAGATGTTATGATCACACATACTACGTGCAAATATTGTGTGCAAATTATCCTGCAAAGGCAGTGCTTCCATCTAAGACTAGAAAACCCTGGAGAAAAAGTCTGATCTCCCAGAACAAGTTCTCCCTCTAGGAATTTACCTTATCTGAAATCACTGGGGCTGAATAGCAATTGCCTATAAAAACAACTGATATTCTCATGTTTCTTCTTTCCTCTCAGGTTAAATTCTCATTCTTCTATTAATAGAGCTCCAGAAAACATTTTTTTCCTTCTTGTGAAAGGAGTATCTGAGAGTCATACATAGCCATAATGTATGGACAACATTTTAAGAGACTAGACTGCAGGCAAGTTGACAGTTTCAATTTGATATTAATTTACAATCTTCCCAGACTTATTGTTTTGAAGATATAAACTCTCCACTTATTGATTCAAGAATGAAGAGATTTTCCTTCTTATCACTTACTTCATTACTTACTTTTTCTGGTATCTTTGTAGCAGATATGATCGTAACAGCAAACATCCAGCTCCAGCAAAGTCAGTCTAGTGTACCAATTCCATGGAAATACATTTTTTTAATAATACTCTCTTAGTTCATCTGCTATCTTTTAGAAATGTTCCCTTTGCAGTGTATGTTACAGGGTCATGATATATTGACACATATAATAAAAAGAACTCAAAGCTTCACTTAAATAGAATCATTCTGTTCTAGCAAACTAGGAAATCATCAGATTTATCTGTTTTGCAATTGACTGTAGCTATCTATGGATTTACAAAGTGGATGGCCATGTCCACGTAGCTCCCTGAAAAGCAAGTATCCATTTTTGTCTACAAGTAGTTAAAGTCTTATTTACCTTTGCTCTCATTAGTCTATTTTCCAATGCAACCATTTTCCTGGACCAGACCTACACTGAGGCACAATTGCTTATTAAAAGTGATGGCAATAACACTGCAAGTGCTTTTAATAACTGCACTGCAAATCAATATAATTTCTTAATTAGTTAACCAAATAACTTACATGATATTGAATCACTGCATCTCTCTATCAACATCTGTTTCTGCCTGCTTATGTTTCACTCTCTAGGTGGATGGAAGGGATGTTACAGGACCCCTCTTTCTGTCCTCTGCAAATCATAACAACAGCTTATAACACTGCAAATCTTTTTATGGACTGATTGTCTACTAACACTAGGTCATATTTTGGATGAGTCTGTCTCTAACTTACAGTATAATGTACACATTTATGAAGTGACTATACAATCATAGTGATGAATAGTGATGATATTTACATGGGTAGCTACCTAAGCAAGAGTTGTAGAATATCTTGGAGGGGAAGTACTACAGAAATCCTAAGTTATACATAAGCAAAGAGCAGAGTGAATTGTAGCTCAGATACAAATAAATCATCAGCTATCCCTGTGATACTGCCCTGAACTTGCAGAGGATGAAACTTATTAACTCCAGTGTGATGGCCAAGTGCTTGTCACCATTCAGCAGGCATCTTTCTAGTGATGAGAATCTGGTGCTCCTAGATGATAAGCATAAATATCAAACCCTGAGCCAAGACAATCTCATAGATGTCTAATGGCTGGGACAGCAGCTCACATGAAAAAAAAAATCTCTTCATTGGTAATTGTTTTGGTTAGTGGAAAGACTTTTGTCAAATGCATGATGTTATGCAAAAAGGCACTGAAACAGCTCTTTATAGTTTCATACTGAATAATTTCCCAATTCTCGAGGTAACACAGTAATTTATTTCCAAACTGTCTTTTCCGCTCTGTCTGTTCAGTTTCATTCTGGAGCATGGATTTTAATTTAGCTTTCTCAAGAGGGAAGAAACAGCCACGAAGCTGAGATTTGCATTTGGGTCCCAACTTCCCCAGAGTCCGCTGAATGGCCATATCAGTAGTTTTGGTTTAGGATCCTCTTTATACTTCTTCTTTCCTGCTTACTGGACAAAGAAGGAGGTGGTATCTCCTGTTTTGGTTCTGATCGGATAGGGTGAGGGCTACATTCCATTGTCTTGCTTGATTGTGAGGGCTGCGTCAAGGATGAAGATCAGCATAGCTACGGAAAAACACATATCAAAGCTGCTAAACAGAAGTCATGCTTCAGATTTAAGAGTGGCCCTTTCCAATTAAGGCTTTTTATTTGTTTATTTCTCTATGCTGAAGGATTATATTTTGAACACGTAATATATAGGATATCCCTCATGTGTGAAGTGAGTAGTTTTATCAGTAGGTCTAATACAGGGTTGAAATTATTTTCTTATCTACATTTATTTAATCATGGATTCATACACCCCAATTACTTCACTAGTGCATAAAATATCAAGACTAAATCCTTACACATGGTTCAACATCCTTTTCCTGCATTTCCACACAATGAGTTTTCATTTGTTGTTAGCAATGACTGATTCTTAAACAAGCAGGAGTTGGAACATTTTATTGTCAATTACAAGTTGAATGAATGATTCTGAAAATAGGTAGACCAAGATACAAAGCAGTAGCTGGTAGCCACTTTATCAGTTAAGAAAATCAATTAAAAAAAAAAAAAAAGAAGAAGAAGAAGAAAAGCAGGAAGAGCAACAACTTGCACCTGCTCTTGCAAACTGCAAGTCTTAAAGGTAAAATCTTTGGGTTGTTTTTATCTCCTGACATTAATTTTCATAAAGGATGAATCAATACCATCAAGTCAAAAATGAGAACTGGACAAAGAATACCATCACCATTTTTGTTTCTTACAGTTTCTGTAGATTATTTATTAAGTTTAAACCAATGCAGGAAAAGTAAAATTATAAGCAGGGTAGAAAAATCTTGCTGTCAATTTAGGGTTCTTGACAGAACAGGATGCGATTCCCATCTGATCCTGAGATGTTACTGCAATGAACATTATCAATAATAATAAATAATGCATAAATTACCTAACAAATAACCTGACATGTCAGAAGAGAGGATCATAACAGTTCCTTTCTGGTTTTGAAGTCTGTGAGGTAGCTTAGGCTCCAATTCCATGAATCTATCAACATGCAAGTTCTTTATCTGGCTAGAGTGTATTGGAAACTGGGCAGTTACCCATCAGGATTTCCTGGTGAGTCCAGAGAAATAAACATTTCTGTGGTCAACTCTCTC
The DNA here is from genome assembly GCA_034781795.1 of Crypturellus tataupa. Taxonomy (NCBI): domain Eukaryota; kingdom Metazoa; phylum Chordata; class Aves; order Tinamiformes; family Tinamidae; genus Crypturellus; species Crypturellus tataupa. The sequence continues at coordinate 1,291,590 of JAWLRI010000379.1, read as the reverse complement.
AATTTTGCATCACCATTTTATGTTCCAGGTGAAAAAATAATTTGGAGGGATCTTGATATCTTCTGCTGCTGGGGAAATGTGCAAAAGTGAGAGATAAGCCGTGCGCATGGGCGACGGGTGCCAAGGCAGGTGGCATCAAAGACAAGGACTTCGTGGGGCTCTGAGGGGAACAAGGAGTCGCACTGTGACTAGGAACAAGTGCTCAAGTGTCCCCCAAAATGTTCATTTAGGGAATTTGCATTTTGCCTCCAAGATAGATTGGGCTTGTCTCTTTTTTAATTTTGCCATTCATTTTTAATTTATCAGATAAGCCAAGGGAAACAACTTTATTGCCCAAATGTCTCCTTTTTCTAGTATCTTTTAAAAAACTACTTGAACAGGAGGCAAAATGTCTCTCTCTATTTTTTTTAATATATAAGATTATAAAAGAGCACTAACAACTTCAGCACAGGGAATTTTCAGGGGAATTAATGACTAGCTGAGGTTAATGGTCCTCAGCTTCACACTGGCCCATCAACTCTCTCAGTCAGTCATTAATTCCCAGGAAATGCCTTCTGCCTTGATTGTTATTGCTTTAATACATTAAATTCAAGTTAAAGGCTTGACTTAATGTTTAGCTACTATAAAGTGAAACACAGGGAAGTGTTCCCACTGGACATATTCACTGTTAAATATATTTTTATTTACCTTGTATCCTATAGGTACTTAAGTGGAGGAATTGAATGACAATTTACTTATCTGCTTTGTTTTTACTGCTCATAACAGAACCCAAAAAAATCCTCTATACTCCAACTTTATGCCTCCAACTTTGTTATTTATTTAATATTTCATTAAAGAGATCTGATCTAAGTTCAAGTATAACTGAATATGTGAAATACAAAAATGACTATATTTAATGGATAAGAAAAAGATTAAAAATTCATCAGAACAAGTTTTGTTGTATCTAATTAGTATCATAATGGTTGTATTACAGAAAAAAAGATGCTATGGTTATTTACAGGCTCCAACTTGTAAGTAAAAAAAAAATCAATGAGCATTCTGGCCTCAAACCAACTCAAAGGTGGAAATCTGATGATGCCAATTGTTCTTGTGAAATTTCTGCCATCATGACCTCCCTGACAGAGAAAAAATGCTGTTGATAGGATTTTTTTCTGACATGTTCTGATTAACCCGAGTTGCATTTGAAAAAAGAAAACACTTAGATTTAGTTAGATATGAATTAAAGCTATGGTTTCATCTTTCTCTGCAGGCTATAAATTAAGAAAAAGATTGCAAAGCTTAGTTCTGAATTTGTGTTTATTTATTCAGTATTTAGTTCATGCTTTAAACTTCTCTGTTAGTGTTAAAAATTTTCTTGATCTTTTTTTCTTGGGTTATTTTCTATGTTACTCCGGATTGCTCCAACACATTTTTAGACAGAGCTAGTATGATTTCCATCAACATATGAAGAGAACAGATAATGAAAAACCTCACTTAGTTCAGTTTTATACTCGAACTTATGGTGTTTATATTCCATTCAAATACTTTCATTTGATAGCCAAATAATCTATTTCTCTTGTAGAAATTAGTTGCACACAAGCTGAAAAATATATTTGAGAAACTTTCCTTAATATTTCACAGAAAAAAAAATAGTTTCTGGAGCTGTTTCATTAAAGTCAATGGAGTTATGACAGGGATACTTATGACTTACTGTAATGTAACTGTATACTAAAGTGAGGTTTGATTTGATGTGTAAATAAAAGCACATCAAAATACTACTAGATTTCTGCATTAAGTTTTCAGAGGTCTAAAAAATGTCACATTGCCCCTGTCATTGTTCAAGACAGTATATACTCAGAAGTCCTTGGAATGTGAGACGATGCTAAGTCAGGCTAAAATATGAGACAAAAACTGTTTATAAAGGATTCAGACAACTTAGTCTGTATTTTGACTGATACTTTGCTGATGAGTGACTTTGTATAAGTCACCTAAATTATCTCTGCATCAGTTTTGCCAGACTGTGAAATGAGAAAAATACTTGTAAGGTAAAGAGAAAAGAAAAGGCTATTGTTATTTTGAATGTGATCTTCTACAGTGGCAATTAGGCCAGTACAAAGCTTGTAGTATAACAGTGCCCTACAATCAATTCCCTATTATTTAGGATAAGGGCTGGGACAATTCATGCCCTGGGATTATGCAGGTATTGGGAAGCATGGCATGGAGAGAGCCACTTGTACACTTGACCTTGATGTGGAGCCAAGGAGGGTATCTAGAACCCAAATGATTCCTGCAGTCACTGGGTATCTCTTCATCCAACAGTACAAAATGTGGATTACCCACCTCACATAACAGGTACCTGTCTGCAAGAGTAATGTGGTAAAGTCTCCAAACTGCCTTATTCCTGCACAGTTAAAACATACACAGTGTATCACTGAGTCCATACTCATCCCACAGCCCATGAGGGGAACCAGGAGTACAAATAAACAAAAAAAAAAAGAAAAAAAAACACAGAGAGGAAGAAAAGTGTCAGCAATCGGGAATGACCATGGTTTACAGCTATTCTGAGCGCTCCTGCATCAGCTGATCTGAAGGCCCTGGGAGGTTTTCCTGCATTGTTCCCTCATCCAGTGCCCATGTGAAGATGGGCCTTCCCTAGCTGGGAGGAGCCCTTGGACTGCTTGTGAGCCCAGAGTAGCTTCAGCTCTAATTCATAAACATGAACTGCTTTACATAAAAAAGTCTGCACTTCTGCATCTGTGTTTCTGACTGCAAATTCCCATTATACAGAACAAAACCACTCTACAGTCTCCATTAGTAAAGCTGTTTTCTTGATGAAATATTTGCAATATGTTGAGTAGTCTGTCTGGGACATATATGTCAGTGATGTTGACTGTGTCTCTACAAAGCTGTCGGCTCTATTTCAGATGGGCCACATTTACCTTTTTCAGTTGTCCGTTCCTCCCCCAGCCTCAGTGTCCTCCTTTTCGCCGCACCGTTGCTTTGCTAGGAGACACGGCAGGGGACAAGCATCGTGCCATGTCATGTGGCCAGGACAGGCAGTGGCTTTGGCTTTATCGTGAGCCACGGGCCATCCTGCAGGACTGGGGTGAACACCTAGCGACATAAGGTACCAGCCGTGTTTTGGCACAGATGTGGTACTGGAGCTGCACATATGAGCAAATGCTGGGGTGCAGGTTAAGGATGGAGAAGTGAGGCAGGGCTGCTGAAGGTAAAAGACCGGGACCAGGGGTGGGTTCATCTTGTATCTTCATTTGGGATGGGCATGGTGCCGATCTGCGTGCTGCTCAAGCTGCAAAGGTTCATGTGGAATTAAATCAACCAGACTCACAATCTGACAGATGGCCACTTCCCACTGCGTGAAGCAGCAGCCTCTATCTGCAAAGATCTGAGAACAAGGATAGAGGCCAAGCGCTGAGGTTTTCTAGGTTTCTAGTGAGTGCAGGGGCATGTTGGGATCAGCAGGATGTGGGTCTAGCTGGAAGGGCAGGATGTCACAGCTCTCAGCATACCCTGTTTTTGGAAGCAGCTCAGTATGCGACAGTGAGGCTGCATTGTGATCAAAACCATTATTTGCATCCTATTTTAGAGTTTGTCTTTTTTGGATACAGAAGAAACCTTCCCAATGCTAACTGCACAGTAAACTAGTTTCAGGAGTTATGCCCAAGTCTTCAGTCAGCCTGAAAAAAGAGCTCTCTGAGTGACTGTAAACTAATCCCATCCATCTCAGTAGGGTGTTCACATTGAAGTCTAATGATGATAATTGAAATGTCAATATTTGTTATTTAACATCATAGCAAACAAATGGAATTTATTGCTATGCTTCTTCTACATTTATGAAAAGGAAGTGTTTCATCTACCACAGTAAGGAGGAAGAGTGTCAACCAATTGCTAGAACTGCTACAGATTTTCACCATAAGATTGTATCTGAATCAAAGTGTTGCTTAGTTTCTATTAAAGACATCCTCTGTTTTACTGTTGACACCACAAACTCAAGCATTTACTAGCTTGCTACCCTCTAGCAAACTGCAAAAATATTCAAATTTAATATTTTTGAATAATTAGGTTTCAATTATTTTTTAAATTAATAATGCATCCTATAATAAATTACTTCATAATATTTTTACAAAATTTGGACTTTGCCTTAGTACAAATAATGGCATCACAGCAGAAACTGAGAAATAGAGGGCATTCTGAAATAGATTGCGCTGAATATAATAACAACTAATAACAAACAAACAGCGCAGCTGCTCTCCAGTGGCTCTGGATTGCACAGGGAACAATGCAAAACATTGTGTTGTGGGAGCCTGTTCTCATAATTCTCCACCTTCTCTCCATATAAGCTGTGGGTGATATGTCACAAGGTTTCTTAAACAATATTAGTGCACCTAATTAAAGTATACTCCAAAACAAGGAGGTTATTTCTGAGGAGCTGCAGGTCAGCCATAACCATCTGAGCTCCCGACTCTGGGAAAGCAAAGCCTGGAACAGGGTGGGCGATACGACAGCCAGCCTCAACCACGCTCTGCAACGGCATCCAGTGCTCTGCAGCTCTGCCCTGCGTGTGGGTGGCTGTGAGGCAGCCTCACCCTAGAGCTCTCCCTGCCCATGAGCACGCTCTTGGGGTTGAGGAGGAAGGTTAGCATTCCTTCACAAAGGGAAAATCTGTCTTGGCCCTCTCAGGAATAGGCAGGTGCTATTCACGCCCTTTGCCAGATCTGGTCTGGGATAGAGAGCAAACTGGGTAACCAAATTATACTAAAGAATTTTCACTGAAGTGAGGAGAAGGATGTCTCTTCAGGACCACATTTTAGAGCTTTTTTTCTTTTTTTTCAGTTCACTAAACTCTTTCCTTTCCCATCTCCAGTTCATAAGACTCCCTCTCAGCCAAATCCCTGCTCATTCTGCCACTTTCGCATCCATGCAACCTCGAGGGGAAGCAGGTGAAGCCCAGACACCCAAGGCTGCTGGCTCACCAGTGCTGCCCTGAGTCCATCTCAGCTCTGGGAAGTCAATGCTCATTAGGATGGGAACACAACCACATGTCACTGCCAGCCCCACCATGACCACAATGGGAGCTCAGGGGCTGCAGGTGATTCTCACTCGCCTTCCTCCTTTCACTCAGCAAGCAGATCATCCCAAGGACAGTCATACTTGCAAGCATTTTTTTAATACAACAATTAAAAACCAACTACAGTAGAAAAAAAGCACCCACACTGATTCAGCAACCCACTGTGAGATACTTTTTCACATCCTCGATCTCATCTCATCCATTCTAAGCTTTTCCAAAAGAACACAAGTTGATAGCAACACTGGCCAGTCACATTTTCCCCTTGCCAACTAGTTCTGCTTAGCAAGCAAACACAGGGTATTATATAAGCTCTTACTTTCTTGTTTCAAATGAAACTTTGCTAAGCATAGTCTGAAGTTACATATACCTTGTTATGAAGTTATCCCAAGCAGTTTAAAAGAACACTCCAGCAGTAAAATTATTTTCATTCAGTTGTTTTTTCTCTCTTTCCCTTTCGACTGCCACTGCTCTTCAAACACGCTGCTTGTTAACGTATTAGCTCACAGGGGCCTTGATGTGGTTTCATGTGCTCTTTGCCTTCCAAGGACTCTACCTGCATGTTCTGAACATTTCTGGGTAGACTGTGTCATGTGACACCCGGGCACCGTATATCTTACCCAATAGCTGTCATATACATGTGGTTATAGAGAGGTCTGAGTTATGGTTTTCAGACTATGTCCTGCAGCCCATTACTGGGTGCCCATATTTTATGATAGTAAGAATCAACTAATATCCAGGCAGACACTTTCTGTGGATGGCAGCACAGCAGGGCTCCAATCTGCTTTGATGGATCATCTGGAACACAGAGATTGTCTTCTAGGACCCATAAGATGAAAAAGAGAGAGAGGGAGAGATGCACTCTCTTTAGATGTCTAACACTGTCTTAATTTATTTTGTTTTCTGCCTTGCTTAGCTGTGCAGATCTGCCTGCCTGAAATTTCCTCACACTATGCTGCTCTCTGGCTAAATCCAACCCTCAGACCTTAGCCCTCAGTGCCTGTGTGCAGGGAGGCCACTTCCCTGGTGAAATTCTCACCCATATTTTCTCACCCATAATTTCTTTCCCTATGTTCATATTTACATCAAGACAACTTTCATACTCCAAACTCCATTCATTCTTCCATATTGCAGCTTTATAAAGAACAGTCTCCTTTTTATCCAAATTCCTTCTAAATTCACTTCCACTGTATACTGCAGGTACATTCCCTTGGCATAATGAGCTCTCTCACAGATGTTGAAAGCATTGTTGAACTGTAGGTTCTTTCTAAAAGATCAGGATTAACGGTTGCACAGCTGATCCTGGGCCCTGATGGGATGCACCCCAGAGTGCTGCGTGAGCTGGTGGATGTCATGACTAAGCCACTCTCCATTATCTTTGAAAGATCCTGGAGAATGGGGGAGGTGCCGGAGGCCTGGAAGAAGCCAGTCTTCAAAAAAGGCAAGAAGGAGGATCCAGGCAACTACAGGCCAGTCAGCCTCACCTCCGTACCTGGAAAAGTGGTGGAACGGCTCGTGCTGGCTGTTGCCTCCAGGCACATGGAGGACAAGAAGGTGCTCAAGACTAGTCAGCATGGATTCACCAAGGGGAAATCATGCTTGACTA
>JAWLRI010000379.1:1240512-1280797 GCA_034781795.1 Crypturellus tataupa | reverse complement strand
CCCCTGATCATCCTCGTGGCCCTGCGCTGGACTCTCTCCAGCAGCTCCACATCCTTCTTGTACTGTGGGGCCCAGAAATAGTACAGTGTGATAGGTGAGTGAGTATTACTCTTCCGACTGGGATCCTGTGTTCGGTTTTGGTCACTGCTTTTACAACAGATAATACAGTAGCAGAGTGGATTTGGAGTGGATTAGGACTATTTAGTTTAGGGGCAAAATAAGAAGGAATATATTAGAGGTTGCAATATTATGACTCTAAGAGCAATGAAAAATCTTGTGCTCTTATTCAACATTTATTCAGAAAGTAGAAACATTTCATGATAAAACTCCATAAGGAATGGTAAAAGACTGCATTTTTTTAGGCAACACAAGTAAAAATATTACTCTCTGGACCTCTTTGTTCTAGCAGGATTAAAAATGGACCAAAAACTTATAAAGAAGTTTAGTATATGCAAATTCATGAAATTTAACAGTAATACTTTGGAAGTTGTATGTACCACCTTTAGAATATACAGATCCTGGTCTGATATCATGGTAATTTCAATAGATAGCCAAAGGAAAAAGGAAGGAAGGGAGGAAGAGAGACATGAAAATAGTTTTGCTATATCTAAAGGCATTAAAACTTCAAATACGGTGCCTGATGCCCTGTTGATATTAAATGCAAGATGCAAGTTTTTCATGAAGCTGAGATTCACCCTCTTCCAATGGCAGAAGCTTCTGACCCCACCCTTGCACTGTTGTAAGCTACTGAACTTTAAACTCTGTATGTTTGCATGCAGAAATCCTGCTGCTGATACGGAAATGAATCTTCTCCTTCCTATGCCTCAGAGACCAGCAAAACACTGAGGGAAAATTCCACTTCTGGTGTGAAGAGGAGAAAGCACTTTCCTGCCAATTGATTTAAATAAAATAATAATACTGAGAGCTATTTGTAACTCTTTGGAAAAGCCAAACAAGTCCCAGTGGACACAGACCGGCAGGCAGAGAGTTGAGGAAAAACTGCACAGCTAATTAATTTATTACATAAATCCATAGCTTATCAAGTGATTATCATTCTTTAAAAATGACATGAGCAAAAAAGGAACGTTACAGCTTTCAGGTGCATCAATGAGCATCCTTTTGGGAGGGAAGAACCCGGGTAGTTTTGAACCTCCAGGAACAAGTGACTCATTGCCAACTGCACTTATTGGCCAGATTTTTCCAAAAACAGAAGCTCTTCTTTCCCCCTACATTAAAAAGAGAACAAAACAAAACAAACCTCCAAAATCCCCAAGCCCACAAGCAGTACAATGAGAGAAAAAATATATATTTTAAAAGCCCTGGTCTTAGTAACCCTGTTCCTCCTACATGCATTTCCCACAAATTGTCAACATCCCACAGGAATCTGCCCACGTTGCACATCACTGCACAATGCTCTCGACAAAGGCACTCAGCTCTTGATGTCTCAGGCAGCCGTTCAAACCGCCTTCATATCCAGGTTCACCAGCTCTGTAATTAGGTGTTAAGTTAAGCAATCCAGGAATTTATGCAGGAAGGTACCTTTTTGGTAGTTCAGTATGATTTATGCCTGCATAATCCACATGGAATGAACAAAGATCCATTCCATGAAGAAAATGAGAAGTTCTTTATCTTTAGTGGGCTCCAGTTCAGTGAAGCACTTTCACATATGTTCAGCTCCATCCCTATCTAGAATAGTATTTAAACAAGTGTGCATAACTCAAGAGTTCCTTTCAGCTTAATGAGACTAAAGCGTGTATGTAAGTGCTCTCCTAAACAGGCTTGAAATTAAAAATAACATCAATAATAATGTTAATCATCATCATCATAACAACATCTGCTCTGTTTGGCTTTACATGGCAACTCCAGACTTCAGAATTGAACTATAATAAATTATATTCATAGGCTCTTGCCATAAACAAAGCAGAAAAGATAACATTGTGAATAACACTGAGCCTTTGGCCAATACCATTTTCCTTGGTATGTGCAAAGGTGTTACAGGGTTAAAATGGCAGTACTAAATGCCTCTCTGTTGTTTGACTAATTCTGATGAAATGAATATCTCTGCTGATCCAAAAAACTGAAGGCTCCATCATATATTTCATTCAAGTCTTTAGTGTGAAGAGTTAGGAACAACAACAACAAAAAAATGTCATTCTAAGAGACCAGGAGAATTTTAGTGCAGGAGAGGAAAATATATGACAAAATGTAAGTCGAAATTATTGGGTCAAAGATGCAGCCAGTTCTATAGAGGAATACCGTAGCACGCTTTCAGATGTTTTGCTAATCATTACACTGGTATGTGTTGAGAGAAATGCTTTTAATGACTTGCCTCATATTCCCAAACATTTGCTCAGAACATAAATAAAAATAAATTTGGCAATCAGTTCTTGAAGTTTCAGCACTTATCACATTTAGCTTAACTCACTAATCTAAACACACATCTGCCTTTGCTTTCACCACACATACCTTAATTGCCACAAAAGACGATTTACATTGTTATCTATTAAGTATATTAAAGGACTTCCTGAGGTCCCTTCCAACTTTCAGATGAACTTCAGATACACTACAAGCCAGATAACAACCTGTAGCTTGCCAGCTTCCGAAGTATTATTGAGCATTATTTTTATATTCCCTTTATTTAATATATCTCCTTATATATTTCAGTTAACTTGCTTGAAAAATGCTAATGTATGTATCAAACCTTCATGGCATTCTAAATTTATTAGTGTAAAAGGACAATGGCCACATGTCCATATCTGTAGGCAACTATCCAAGAACACCGAGATACAGAATGTTAACTTTTTTTTCTAAAGTTCATTCACAAACTCTTGCCTTTCAAAAAAAAATTTATTATATGTTTAAAAAAGAAAATGGCATTATATGTTTATTTTCTAAAGTAACTGCATTTTTGAGTTGCAGATGAAATAAGTGAAATCTTTGCACATACATATGGGCATGTATACACAGACAAACACACACATATATATGTATACACAGACAAACACACAATATATATGTATGGAAGTGTCTTAATTGTGTTCTTTTCCTAGGAAATGTTCAAAATGACAAAGGACCAAATTTAGTGGTCAAAAGACTCCTACATCTCAACTGGTAACACGCTGCAATTTTTCCATTTGATCTTTACTGTGACCTTACGCAAACCACAGAGTTTCAGGAAATGTTCTGATCTTTCTAGTCACTGATTCTGAAGCAAGATTTTAAAAGAAGGTTTTCAGACATATTACCAAATCTTATTCCATGGAAATGCAGGGGAGGAGAAAGAAAGAGAAAAATCACTCTTGCCTTACTTAAATAAATCATTCAACGCTGATATTAATGATAAGCACACATTTCTGTTAACATTTTACTTTTTTATTGATATGTTAACATATCATGTAAACCCACAAAGAAAAATCATAAAAGTGGGAAATTCTTGGTGCCTGAGTCATCACTGAAAGTTCGGTGACAACAAGTATTACATGGTCTGTCAGAAGGTACCACACCTCTAAGCCTTGGGAGCTGCCCGAATGCCGCCCCAGACCTCACGCTGTTTGGTAAGTCATCAAGTATGAAGCACCTGCTTGGTTACATAATGACCCCCAAAAAACAAAGCAGGTCTGCACCCCTCCTCTATAAATAAATCATTATTTTTGACATATCCTCATATTTTTTAAATTGCTGCAGCTGCCTTGAAATCAGGCAGGTTGCAATGTATCTCAGCAACATATTTTGCAGGAGGATTTGGTGGAAGGTGACCCTGTGTTGGCTTCTTGTAGCTCCGCAATATCATTAGCATTGTGGGCTTCCACTACCAGGACCTTCTGGCTGTGGCCAGCACTGTTTTTCCATCCTTACTTGCTCCTGAGCAGGCAGGTACAGCCCCTTTTTCCTGTGGCCCAGCATTCCCCATGAGCCTGAAAGCAATTATTTAAAAAGCAGCCTCTGTCTGCATTGCAGATTTTGCTGCTTACATGGAGAGAGGAGGAAGAAAAGCCAAGAGCCCAAGCCCATGTAAAGGAGAGGCACTACTTTTCCTTATGTCAGCAGGCAAGGACAGTACCTGAGGATGAAGCACAAGGTGAGGAGGATACAAGGAATGAGCTCCAAGTGGTTCATGTCTACATTATGTTTGGGAGAGCTGTAGCAATACTACATTCTGCCCACAGCTTTCCTTTAGAGTGGCCACAGCTCACAGAAACCAGGAGGGGAGGGGACAGATGTGGCAAAAGGAAGGAGAGGGTTGTCCGCTTGGTTTTTGTTGGGTTGCTTTTGTAAAACTCACAGGGACGCAAAGAAGCCAATGTAAATTGTAATTGCTCATCATATCTGCAGTTATTAGGAAAAGCTTTCTCCTAGTTTCACTCCTAATTATGGTGTTAGTAGTTTTTGACTCTTTTTTATCACTGCTTGAAGGACTGCACAAAGACTTTCCATGAAAACAAGCAGTGACCATAAAGGTATAAAATGAGATAATTATAGTCTGAAGCAAAAAAAGAAATGCTTCTATTCTAGTCCCTCAGTGACAATTAAAACTTGCATCTGATGGCTATAACTTCAGCACCTACTTAGGCACAGAAGCAATTGTGCTCATTGCTACCCCTAATTTACATTCCTAGAACAGCTCTTCAGTAAAAATACCGGTGGCCAAAAAGGAATGTCTGCATAATCTGGAAGCAAAAGGCATGCCTAGGATTTAAATACTCTTTGCTGTAATACTAGTCTCATTAAGACTAATCAGATCTTCACTTTCATTCAGAAAGGGCCCCAAAAGCAATGAAGTGGAGGAGATTCAAGGTTTTCTTAGAAGGCTCTTCAAGCCCACATCCCTTTCTCTGTATCTGTGGCATGAGAGCAGTGGGCTCTTCACGCTCCGCTTTGTACATTTGCTGTTGGAAAAATTCCAGTGGGAGACATGAATTGCAGAGCTGTTTCCATTTTTCACCTGGAAAAAGATATCATTATCACCAAAATCCTCTACGGAGAGCGGAGGAAGGAAGGTAACAGCTCAAACAGCCCTCCCTAGGGATGGAGCCCTTGGAGATGCTGCTCTTGGACATGCACGCCATGTGGGATACTTCTGTGCCATTAACACTGGTAACAAAACACGGCACACTCATGACTGGCTTTTTCCCATGAAGTTTGTTTTGGAGGGTGCTTCGTGCAGGTTCCCTCTTCAATCTCCCTGAGCTGTGCAAGACCATGTAGAAGAGCCAGGTCCACGAGTAGGGCTGAGGTGCATCGGGCATCCCTGAGGCTCCAGGAGGAGTCCGGGCCATGGAGAAGAGCAAGGCTAAAGGAGAGGAGGGAGCAACTCTGAGATCTTTGACTAATCCTTTCTTGATGCGCTTGTTTACCTTTCTTTCTGTGAATCCTGCATGGCCACATTCTTAATCCCCAAGATTCTGAAATATGCAATAGAATAATTATTTTCCCTGGACTTGAATATTTACCCAATCACAGTTCATTACTTGGAAACCCTTTCACAATTCAGTCTTTATTAAAGCTTTTCAGGATAAACAGTGGGTAAATTTAGAGCACGTTCCCTCCGGTTTCTGCCAGTAGAAAATGAAGCGCTGTATGTCCTGAGGGACAAATGATTTGTTGCCAATAATTTAACAAAAGGTTTCTCACAAAAATACTTTCCCTTAATCTGTCATAAGCTCCAGGTCCTAAGAACCTGTGCTTCTGCATGCTCCTGAAGTGGGCAGGTGAGAGAATGAGCAATCTCTTCATCTTTCCCCCTTTTAAACAAAAACACTTTTAAATCCATTTGTCTAAAAAAGAAAAGGAAAAATAAAAAACAAAAGTAATACTTTTACCTTTGATATCATTAACCCTGCAGGAAAACAAATAGCCCCACAGAACATTAGCAACAATCAGAGGGCAAACAATCTATAGTCGATCAAAGAAGTTTAACAGATGACACGTCTGCTTTCACTTACAGTAAATGACTGTATGTAGATACATACATGGGTAAATAAGCTTCTCATAAAGTTTCTTCTGAAGAAACTTCTTCTGAAGAAAGCTCATAAACTTGGAAATGCCAAATAGATATCTTAATGTCCCACTGTGCAGTTGCTCATAAACTTCATGTGCATTTATTGTAAAAATAACATTGCCACTGATTATTACTGGCTGAATGCAAACCAAACAATTTTTTGAATTTCTGTGGAAAGGATCACATAAGGAATACATTTGTAATATTTTAAATAGCTAAAAGTAACAGATCATAGATATAATTAAACTAAGCCATTTGTAATTGCACTATTAAAATGTCCTGCTACCACACAAGGTGTACTTTTCTCACAATAAGCTTATCCCAGACACACTAGACCCCTTTTCAAAAGTTCCTTTCCTGCATTGTTCTATCCTATCAATCATGGTGTATATTCAAGTTTTTGTTCAAATAAACACATTTAGAAATCAGGTTCCTCAGCACTTCAGAACTTCAAAGTGTTTTTAAATGCAATTCCTAATGCTTTTTGCACCTGATAAAGCCTTATGTATAATTTTAAAGAAGAAATATAAATTCTCACAACGTGAAACTTTTTCCGTGTGAAGAATATGTTTTGCTATGTGTGGCATAATACCCACTTAGTATATGGTGCTGTTAGAGAGAGGGTCACACACTTATTCTCCTTGAATAGAACATTATGCTGTGAGTAAGCCATTGTGGATGAAAGGGTCTCCTCAAGTAATAATGGACTATGCAACAAGCTCAACAATTTCAGAATAGGGTTCTGAGAGCTGTAAGCATTAAATAGTATGGTAAGATGGAGAAAGCCAAACAGCTAAGATATTTATATATAACTCTAGTGTTTTTAGCAAACTTTCAATCTGATTTAATTACTTATCAAAGACAAATTAATGTCACTTTGCAAGAGTCTTTAGCTTACTGCAAGTTATCTTTTCAATAAATTCCTGTTGCACCTCAGGAGAGACCACTGGAGTAAGATTACATTGCTCAAGTAGTAGAATGACTATCTTTCCCAGCGTCTGACATTTCTACCATTTCATTTTTAGTAGGTTTATCTTTCATTCCCACAACTATTAGTTGCCTGTGAGAAAGCATGACAGAACTGAAGGGATGCATTCTTAGTGGTATTCAACAGAGCTCTATAATCCTGTTTTTACACTGACATAAAATGGTACAATACAGTGGTATATCAGGCCCATGATACCTATCCTTCATATCTCAAAGGCATATTTACTTTCTTTTTTCTTTTTTCTTTTTTTTTATTTAAATGATCCTTAGTTACTCTCATACTATCTCTTACATTTTTTTTTTTGTTTGTTTGTTGTGTTTTGTGTTTTTTTAATTAAAGTATTGTCCCGGTTCTTCAGTCTTTTGCACCTTGTGGAAGCTTACACAATTTACTGCTATTTTGGTGTTTTTCTTGCAGTTTACAGTAACCAGGAATTGGCTTCATTTTGAGAATGTTTGTCAAACTTGGGGGATTTGTTTTTGCAACTTCCCAGACAGAGGTATCTCACAGCTGTGGCTTGTTATACCCAAGTGCTCACATTTGCTCATCATGTAGGAGAAAAGAAAAACTGAATTGATATGTGCAAACCATGAAGTTTTTTTTTATAGGCCAGATGTACAAAAACAGTTCTGACTCCTGACGTGCATGTTGGTACATACTGAGAGAGCACCTCCCATCATGCCTGGTTTTGACTACTGCCTGCAGTGCATCTGACTTTTTCAGTACTCTTTCGACATCTTGACTGTCATCGGTGATAATTGTTAAGGCTGCAGTTTTGTGATAGCTGTCACTTACATTTTGCTATACGTTGGCTTTATGGGTTTTAAAATCTATCCACAACTTCTGCCATTCAGAGACTTCTGCATATAAAGAGCAGAAGGAGATGGGATACAGTTGGACCAGTGTAAGTGGAAAGAGCTCACAGCAGTTAAGTGATACCCTGATTCCTTCAGTGGGACCTTCTCCATGAGCTACATGGGGGAACTAATGCTTTCTTTCAAGGGCACTTCTTCCAAATTAGCTCGCGTTGATCTGTATCCTGGAGGCTGTGGCCGCACGCTCCCGCTCTGCCAGGGTGGGCACTTGCCTGCGTGTGCAGCAAGCCAATGGTGAGAAATACGTTTTAGTCAATGCAGCTGAAAACATTCACTGCAAAGAAGTATTGAGCGTTCTGCAAAGTCATCTCCCAGCTCGCTGCCTGCTCAGCTGAGCACCAGTGCTGGTGCCAGGACAAGCAGGGAGTGCATGACGGGAGAGAGGGAATAGGCAGGCCAGTGGCAACACCAGTTCAGATCAGCTTAACCTGATATCAAGCTTCACCTTCTGGGTACAATTTCGCATCCCGCTGAGTCCTGTCCCAAAAGCTGGAGGAGTTCCCGTTTCTCATCCTTTCTCCTCCCCCACCACACACTCCTTCCCACTTTCCCTTGGGATGGCTCTAGCAGTCAGATAGCTCTGGGGCAAATCAATTCAGAGAACTGACCCAGTGGAAACCTAACACTGCACATAAATAAATATGCAAATAAAAGAACCGTTTGCTGCCAGATATGTCAACCTGTCAACTAAGTCAATTCACCCTAAGGCCACTCAATTGCCAAAGCCAACATGAGGGAGGAGGATACCTGCAGCCAGGGAATTGGTAGGGGAGAGGGAGCAGGACCTTTTTTCAGTACAGGGTGGGTATCAGATTGACAAAGCCATGCTTAATGTGAAGCCACCCTGCATGCTCTATGATGCCTCCAGTTTGTAGGTGGGGGATCTGAACGGAGGGCAATATGTATAGGGGCAAATTTTAGTCCCTGGAGAGTCACCCACCCAGGTTGACCTTGTAATCAGTGAAGAGGGATGGACACCCCTGGGCACCTTTCACTCAGTTTTGACCACAGAGCAAGCCCAGAGACACCAGCTCCTTTATAAAAAAGGTGACCTTTATGAAAATCCCCAAGAGTTTTGAATGGAGACCTCAAGCCCAATAGAAAGAGTTTTAGCATACTGGCCAGTGCTTGCATGGCTAACCCACCTGCTCCAGGGCCCCACCGAAGTCATGTGTGAACTCAAGAGTTGGTGGATCTCAAGAGCTGAGACCCACTATCTCATAAAACTATGTCCTTGTGCGGTTCCCTCAGCAAAGGTAGGAGAGCAGAAACCAAGAGGGAACAGTAATGGCTCTTGCTCACCTATGTATTTCTACACTATTATTGCCACAGAAATTTAAGTGAACTGTATCATTGTTGCTTTTCAGATGATCGTATTTAAAAATAAAAAAAAACTCTATTTAAATAATATGATCCATGTTTTTTTTTACTGCACTCTCGTGACTTCTGCTTTTGTCTTTCCCCATGACAATTTGTATGATTTATTATGACAAACCACCAACCCTAAAAACTGCAGACATGGACTTTGGCATGAAAATGTGTTACATATCATAAGGCTGTTTTTATACTAAACATTTTTATTATTTTCACTTCAATGCAGAGTAGCAAGAAAGTCTCCAATGGTTTGCTAAATGAAAAGGGTCTAGATAAGTTGATAAAAAAAAAGAAATCAAAGTTCTGAGGAAATGATATTAAAATCAAAAAAAGGTTAAAAAACAAGTCTCTCAAATATTCTTCAAAAAGATTATTCTATTTTGCTATTGTAGAATTTCACCAGGTTTCACTGAGTTCTATTTAATTCTAGGTTGTCACATAATCTGTTCTGTGTCCACCCCTTTGCATTGGACTGTACTGGTAGGATATTCTTCTTCATTATAGTATTCAGAAAGATTGCTTTTTAAGCAAACTTATATTCTGAAATCATTTAGCTGCCTATTAAACCAAAGATTTCAAGATTGCTTTGTATGTGCAGTATGTCATTAGCTTCAATCCTCTATACCAAATAAAATGCTGAAAGTTTCATGCATTTGTGTATATAGGAGAAAATCAGCAGTTGCTCCTAAAATGTAAGATTCGGGGAGCAAGAAGCATAGCACTCTCATTTCTGATTTATCAAATTCTTTCAACAGTCCTGTCTGTGATATTTTCAGTCTGTCTATATGGTTTATCTCAGTTTACTCACCTTTAAAATCAGAGAGAAAAACTCATCATCTACACAGCTCCCTGTGCTAAAATATTGATAATTAATATTAATGCAAATTAATTAATATATAGAACATTAATAGATTTGTAAAAAAATTATACAATAAAGACAAAATCGTAAATTAAAATTTATCTGTAAAAAAGAATGAGTGTTTGAAGTTGTCTGTGATATGTGTCACACAGCATCATAGGACATGATAAAAAGTAAAAAAAATAATAGGAAAGGATGCATATCCCTACCAAGACAAGATAATAGATAATGTTTTATTTATTCGAAGTAAGAGAAGATAAAAAGGAAAAAGCTATATAAGAATGTCAGTGAAATTTGCAGGACAGAGCATCAGCCTGTTTATCTTATGTACAATATCTGCTGAGTTCCCTAAATATGTAAGATCTGGGCTTGGTTTCAAGTTATGTTGGGTAAGTTGGGACAAGTCATTCCATCTTCTTGCACCTTCATTTTCTCCTGGAGGTAACACATTGATCTCTTTGTTGCAGGATCCTGGGTTATAGCATTGAAAGCATAAACTAAGAACTAGATATTGAAAGTTTCTTATATCACTTCTTGAGTATCTCCACTCTTGCCTCAGGGCTAAACAGAACATAAATGGCAAATATGCACCGTTGTCCAGCTTTTGATCGCCCTGGTCAGGAAATAAAGGTTTTGTTAGTAAAAACGTGCTGCTCACCCACATCCCCAACAAATTCTAGTTTCACTAAAGACACTGAATTTATTGCCATTGTCCTTGATGGATTTTGGATTCTTTTGATAATAGGATTCTACACTTCATATTGTCTTAAACGCTACTTACCAAGTATCTCACTAAAACATCAACTTGGAGGAGGAAAAGTCACCTCTGGGTGACTATCATATATGAGGAAGGCTATGAGAGTCAGACTTTACACCCAAAAAGTTGAAGAGTGGCAGCCTGGCTCAAAATTTAAAATGGAAGCTCCATAACAACCTAAATTGTAGACATAATTATGAACCTAAAATCAACATCTTTTTCCCCCAACCTCCACTGAGGTATCAGATTTTTAAAATGTTACTCAAGAACAACAGTTTATTGCTATTCCCTGTTTCTGTTCTTACCAAGCTGCAATAGTAAAATGAACAAGAAAAGTCCCTGGTATGAGGTGTAGTTTATATCTGATAACATGCATGCTGATTTTATGGTGGAGTAGAAGAAGCATAGCCTTAACCACTCACTGAAGAGCACTCTTAAACTTGCATTTATTTACATAACATCTATGGCATTTAGCTGACTGAAGAGAATTGATTAGCAAGGAGGCTGTTAAACAGCAGTCCTATGGCAGTCACTGCACTGAGCATTATGGGTTTATTTCCCTAATCGGTGCTCTCCTGTAGTCTTTATTAGTCAATTCTAAAAACAAAGGCGCGTTCAGAGTTGTGTTTGGAAGAGAAGCAGAAGGATACTTTTCATCACAGTGAAATCCCAGAGCTAAGCTCTTTCAGAGGTAAATTTAAGATTTTTTTCTGGCCAAATCATTCCTTTCCAGAGCATTCTTGTTTGTGGCACTATATTCTTACTCTGCTGCTTTGGCACACCCCGGACAGTACAGCGTGCCGAAAAACAGTCCTTTACCTGCCCTGGTAGGCACCTCAAATCACCCACCTCAAAGCCGTGTGTGAGCAGAGCCCTTGCCCAGCTGCAGCTCAGCCGGCACCGCGCACGGGGCAGCAGCTCAGACCTGCTCTCTGCTCCGTAGGGGCAGCAGCAGGTGATCGATAAGATGCCATTTCTGCCGAAGCACAGCGTGTGCCCCTCGAGATTTGAGCCCTGCCACGGGAATGTGAGGTGGGAGCCTGGACCTCCCGGCACCTGCGTAGGAGCAGGAAACCCTTGCAGACTGAGTGTTATAGAGGGATGACTAAACAAAGGTGAGGGTTTCAGCGAGTTCCTTCATATATGATGAAGAATGCTTTATCACAAAAGCATTTAATGATAAATCAAAATTCTCATCTCTCTGTATTTAGTAAGGATCTGGAATAAGGAGATGAACATGCTGAACCCTGAGGAACAGCGTTTATGTTAAAGTGATGGCCGAAAGGGCCACCCGACTCCAGCCGGACTTCCTAGAGGTTTCCAGGACGTGCTGAGCACCACTAGAGGGCTCACGAAGTATTTAAAGCATTATTATGGACATTAAAAAAAAAATTGCCTTAGTTTCTGTTCCTCCATTTTTAAGCTCAATGCAGTTCAGAACTGAACCTGCTGAAGTGTACCTTGCTCAAAAAACTGGCCTCACTGATTCATGAGCTTACTTCCATGTGGGGAACAGCACTGCACTATGACCTCTCCTGCGCAAATAGGCCTCCCACATTAAATAATTTTGGCCTGATCATACTGCTCATTACTCAGTAGTCACTACCCAGAGGCTGCTATTCAGCAAAACAATGAACACTATTATCAGAGCTCCCAGAGGAGCAAATGGGTTCAGCCTGAACGGGTGTAGCGATATCAGATATATCCGTGTATCGGTATGAAGTACCTTGGTGTAGCACATATATCAGGACATGAGAAGGAAAAGAAAAAACACACCCTTTTTTCCCCCATTGAAACATGCAAACAAAACATTTACTAAACCTAACTGCAGGAAAACAGACAGGATCCCAATATACATAATTTTCCTAATTTGGCACTTACATAATTTCTAAAACAACAAGCTCTCAGGCACATGAAGATTTAGATATATCACTAAAAAGATTAGGGTCATTGGCCATCCCTGCAATAAGATACAAAAACTGTTTGTGTTAAGTGAGCTGCAACTGATAAATAGTGCTAACTACGCCTAAAATGATATATCCTCTTAGGATCAAGATTTACATTTGTCAGTGGGCGAGAATACAAAACCAGTAAATCATCTTTTCTTCCCCTCCTGAGGTAGTAACTCTCTAGCACCACTGAGGACCTTGCTGTAATATTTGTGAGGAGAGCAGAAAAGTTCTGATATATAGCCCCAAACTGAAAATGCAAAGAAAATAATCATGAGAGCATTTCAATGCTAAATAAAAAGAATTTCCTTCTTTTTTTCTACTCTTTCTTTTCCCTTTCCTCCCTGAAAGAGGCTGCCAAGGGAATTATTGTGATTACTCGGCATGTTTTGCAGATGGTTGGCTGCTGCAAGGGGCTCTCGAGAGAGGTCAACATCCTATAGCATCCAGCTTGGAAGCTGCCCTCTACACCAGCTGAGCTATGAAAATGCTTAGTCAGCAGAGCATTTGCTGACATGTCTAATTGAAGTTTCTGTGA
This sequence comes from Crypturellus tataupa, assembly GCA_034781795.1. NCBI lineage: Eukaryota > Metazoa > Chordata > Aves > Tinamiformes > Tinamidae > Crypturellus > Crypturellus tataupa. The sequence continues at coordinate 1,267,459 of JAWLRI010000379.1, read as the reverse complement.
CAATTCACCTCCTTAATGCCCAGTTAAAGTGCTTTCCTGAACTGGGATTTTATTCTACTCTCCTACTAAACCCAATGGAAAATATCCATTTGCCAGGAATGGAAGTTAAACAGGATTGTTAACAATTTTTATATTTATATATACATGCATACATGCACATACACAAACACACACACACAAAAGCTGTAATTTGAAGGTTTCCAGAAAACATGCTCAACATTTTTTCTCAGGAGTCTTAACTAAAGGATTGTTTTTCTTTTTGGGGATACTAGAGATTAGCAGCACTGGCTGCGCGATGACAACAGTGTGAGGCAAGAAGGATTTCTCGACTGTTGACTTTGTTACACAGCATGCGGTCGAACAGTTTGGAATACCCACAGTGACCAGCAAGTGCAGTGGGGAGTTGTATGTTTATTTAACACTCAGCTTGTTGGTAAGCAATCAATAGATCTATTTCTCTGGTACCACTCCACAGTAAAGACAAAGGGGCAGCACTGTCTTCATGCCGTAGCATGCACCTGTGGGATCCCCCCATTCCATATATATACCAAAAATGTAGACAGGCTATACTTAGCACCTCTGTGGGATTGGACTGATTAGGGAGCAAAACAGGAACAGCAACTGTCCCCAAGCTCTGTTTGGTTAGGGCACTTTCCACTGCTCTTCCTTTTAAAGGATGAGGATGGTATAGCAGATCCTAAGCCCGAAAGGAAGGGCAGAGTATCAGCTGCTGCTGACTCCCTCTGGGCTGACAAACTGGCGTTGCAAGAGGCCAGTGGGAAGGCTATGAACGTAGGTGGGGACAAATCCTGGTGCTTGGCACCAGGACAAGGGCATTGCCAGCCAGGCAGGAGTGTTGGGCTGTCACTAGCTCCAGCTGCCCACAACTTGCATAAGGACTCCGGGGTTTTGTCCTGGAGTGGGGCAAAACTGCCCTTCAAGGTCTATGGAAGATCAGATCGTGGCTCCATCTCCCTCAAAAGCATCCTGAAGGAAAATCCCTGAAAATCTGCCTTCCTAACTAGTTCTTTTGAGAAAGAACATGCTTTTCCCTGGCACATCATTTCACAGAGACAGATGCTCAGAGGTAAATACGTTGAGTAAACAGGCTGAGATTTGCAAAGCCAGTCTGAGTAAGAACCAGATTTTCGCATCCTTTAGAAACTTTAGTTCTCTGCTCTTGTCTTAATGCCCCCCACAAAGGCAGTCTCTGTGAATGTAGAATTTTACAAATTTGGGTTTCATATATATTGTTCAAAAATATTCCAATATAAATGGCTTATAGTAACGGTATATCTGCTCATCTAAGTCAAAAATTCAAAGCTTGTATGCTTATAATTTAGGATTAAATCTTAGATTTCTAAAATGCAAATGATGTATTTACACTGGAAATGGAGGAATCCACTATAGCTTATTTTAAGGTCGACTTTTTCATTAAAAATATTCTTTTACAAAGATGCATACCACTACTTAAGTATGATGAGGTTAGTATAAACCAACAAAAGTGAATAAATGCTAGATTAGGATTGATGGTACATTCTTAACTCATGCTGTTGTGCCTAATTATTGCAGGACTGCCAACCAGCTCGTGATAATTACATACTGTAAACAGAACTGTGGGGGAAAAATTCATTGTTTTTGGTTCATATTACTTTCACTGAACTCTGTTAGCATGTTTGATTCATATCTCCTTTATGTTTTGTATTCATAGACCCTGGAAACTCAAATACAAAAATCTGATGGAATCAGGAAGAACAAGGCTGTTTTTCCTTCTAGGCACTTGTCTAAAGCCATGATGACAGCCTTGTTTCATTTATTATCATGAGAATGTATCTGTCTTGCTTCTTTTAGAGAACTAGTGTTGGTCACTCAGGCTATTTCCCGAAGAGGTACAGACCAGTTGTGTTTCGATTTGTACAGAGCAGATGAGAAAAGGAGGTAGGTTTGAGGAGCCAGGGAGAAGAGCAGTGTTACACACAGTGACCACCAGTTCCCGTCAGTCTCCTTTCACTATTTCCTAGGGATCAAAAGCAGGCATTTCTCCCCATTCCCTTATTGCATATGAGTATGGTTTCAATTGCAGAACAGTCGTATCTAGAGAGTTTAATCATTCTGACTTGCTCATTTTACAGCCTTTGTCCCTAATGCAATTTAGATGGCCAAAGCACTTTGGGACGGTGATTCTCATTTGGTCTATACGTGCACAGTCCCTAGCATAATGCTACCCCACCTCAACTGAAAAATTAAGTGCTTCTCTGATATAAATCCTAAACAACTGACCACAAATCCCTAATTTATACAACATCATAGAATTTCTTCTCAGTGATTTTGTTAACAGCATTATTTATAACAGTATACAATATTGATATAAAAAGAATGCAGTGAAGCCCCAGAGATGCTTTGATTTCATGTGGTTACAGGGAATATCATTGCAAGTGGCAACAGAAAGCTCTAATGGATTTTCTAGTACGTTGTTTTCATCATCTCTAATAGGTTCTCATCTGTGCTGGGCGGAACTGTAGGGTGCCCATGTGTCCTACCCCAAGATTTCATCAGATCTATATTTTATGGCCCTACAGTAAAAGTAATTGCAGGTTTTATAATGTCTGTACCGCTCCGACTGAAAGCAATCCATTTAGAGACTTCCGGAAACTTGAGGGGTTTCAGTTACAAACGCGGGAGCTGACACGGCTCCGGTCTCGCCGTGGGCAGGTTACCAGCCCCTTTGTAATGAGGGTGCATTCCCGAGATCTCACCTTCCTTCTTGCTCCCTTTGTAGCAATACGGAAAATAGCTGAAACTGTGGAACAAGAGGGATATAAGCTGGAAGGATCCTACCCCTTTTCAACCTTTTTCCTGGCTGTAGAGCAAGAGCAGGGGACCCAGAGCTGCGGAGAGTCGCAGCTCCCACGGAGGTCAGTCGGCACGGGAGCGCACTGCTGCCTCCCTCCCTCTGCAAACCAACCCCCGCGTCTGCAGCTCACAGTTGACAAAAATCAAGAATCAATTTTGACTCGCAGGCTGACCTCAAATTAGCTTTCAGGAGCTGTGCAACGGATCTTGACAATCTCACAGTAGGAAAGCAGGAACTAAAGCAATCAGAGAAAAACAAAATCACTTTTTTGGTGTGTGTGTGTGTGTGTTGAATGACAGGGCAATTATACCGTCTACCTAAAATTCTCGAGCTCCGCCAAATGCTCATACCTACACAGCTCGCTGCAGGACTGCCTCTGCCACCATGGAAACAGCCAGCCCTGCGGCAAGAGTTTGGCCCAAGGATCAGGGGAAGGCAACAAGCAAATGGGGGGGTTTCGAGAGCACGAATGCCCTCTCATGCCAGCTCTGCCACTTGTGCCTTTTAAGACCAGGAGTAGATCAGTATGAATGTAAACAGCCTCTTTTTGCTGTATATGATAAACTGAATAATTCAGCTATTATCAGAATAATACATCTTGCTCGACACTCCAGGCAAAAAAATCCAATACGCCGGATTCCCAGACATGATACCACTTTGTGATATTTTGTTATCTTTTCAATGCATAATTAATAGGGAGAGTAAGGAATCCAGAAGAATCAGTCAGTATTAAAATAAGCAAATCCCAGAAAGTTAAGATGTCTGGAGCTGAGCTGAGAGAGTCTCAGCTATTTCAAAGACAGCATTAGCTGAAAGGAAAGTCCCCAGCTGGGACACCATCGAGATCCAGTTGCAGCTGGCAAAGACACAGATGCCAGTTGCTAAATTATCTGAGATTTTTTTTTCATAACACGAATTACATGCTCTTACTGATGAATCTAATTTTAAAATGCTACTAATTTCATAGTATAGTCTTTGATTGGGCAGCTGTGAATGTATGAGCTCCTGGAGAGGAAAGGAGAGCCAGTCTAGACTCTTGGCATCTTGAGACTTGCAGAGTAGCCACTTGTCATGAAAACCCCTGCCCTGCTAAGCAGGAAGAAAAGCTTGCTTACTTTGCTGGGTAGACGACTGCAGAATCCCCATGCCACTCCTGCCATTTTTATGACACAAATTACAAAACTACTCTCTTTGACCTAAAAGATTAACACCCTTTCCTAATATTCCCCAGATAAAATTTATTTCCAAACACTGTATTTCTTGTTGTGAGAATAATTACATTCTCCTACTCCATCTTCTCATGCTCCCTTTTTTTTTTTCCCAGGTTAATACACTTTCTAACACTGCGTAAGTGACCATAGGAAATTTGTTGCATGCTTGGTTCAGGTTCCTACTTGGAAAATCAGCAGTAATTTTCAGCTTGTACACATTCCCGTGGTGACCTGCCTCCCCGCTTTGACCTTTTGCTTATCCTGAAAACCACTGAGTTTCTTCTGTGCTCTCCTGTGGCTCCAAAACTGTAGTCAGCAGGGAAGTCACCAACTCATACCTTACTGATTGATAGCAAGAGTTTAATTCCTATTTTCAAAAATAACTGCTTCACTGAGTGAAGAGCTGCTAAATTACATCTTCATTTTGCAGCCTCCCCAGCTGAATGTACCATAGAGCTGTTCTATGTCAGTTCAAACTGTTCATGAGGAACAGAGGTGCTGTTACTTAGACATGATATGTTGCTTTGGGGGATTAACTCCTAAGTATCACTGAATCAATTTCCTAACAAACATGTAGTTCCTGCTCATCATCTTGATGAGCAAAAATATTCTGATCCTGCAGCTTTTGCAGCCCAAAGATAGAGGGAACAAGCACAAACATAGATCCAAAAGTAAACAGGGAATATAAAATGGGTGCTTCAGAGCACCAGTTCACATTCAGTCTCCTGGAATATACAGCCAAAATGTGAAAAAAAAAGAAGAAGTGATTCTTTGGTAAATCAAGTAGTGCCATCAATAGCAAGGTAAGAGCGATGGGAGCATCCCCAGGAGGAGCACTGCTAACGCTAGATCCAGAAATATGTCTGCCTTTTTCTCATAGAGTGGGAAAGATGCTAAAAAAATCCTTTTCTGAGAGGGTTGGCATACTGTCTCCTAATGTTCTGTTTAAAAGCTTTGTTATTGCAAAGGAGTGCAATTTGCTTCCAGCAGAGCCTACGGCGGTGGTAGCCACGTACCAAGCCAAAGAAAATGCGGCGCAGGAGTGGGGCTCTGCCATCACACTGCTGCGTGCCGGGCTCACGCGTGCAGACTTCCCAGTGCCTGGAGGAGCATGTGGGGCCAAGAATTGAGCCAGACTGCTCCTCAGGGAGAAGACAACCCATGGGACCGATATTCCCAGACTTTAACTGAGCAGCAGGGTCTGGACCTGTGAACATCTAAGTGCAGGCGGGAGGAGGACTGTAAAGGAGCAAGTGGCAACAACAGGGGAAAATTTGTTTGCAAGGAAGCTCTCTGTGTTTTCAGATCAATGCAAAAGAGTGTGAGAAGAGATGTAAAAAATGATGTATTTGAGCACTTCCTTTCACTGATTAACCTAAACTCAAATTCATTATTTCTGTGTTTTTCATTAATGACTGATGACAATACACCGCACTGTCCTGTATCAAGGTGTCACTGTCATCAGCAGCTCTGACAGTTGTCTCTCATGTACATCCTTCATCCCAGGTATTACCAGTAAGTCACGTGTTTTTATGAGCTCACAGATGTTTTTAGGTGTCCAAAATACACTCTACAACTGACTAAGTCTTTCCCCTATGCTCTTTTGCTTCTTTTACTCACCTCCCTCACAGCTGTCTTTACAATGTCTGCTTTCACATCCCCTTTTTCTTCGACCAGCTCTATTCAGATTTTATTGTTTGAATTAAATGCATTCAAATTCCAAGATATTGCTGACAGCCATTTAATGATAGAAGCACTTTTGCAATTTGAAAAAGACACCCCTAGCTCCCAACCGTGCTAGCTGCTGCTTTCCTTGCCTTGGCTCTGCATGTTGTGTGACCTGACACAACATGCAGAGAAGTAAGCCAGTAAGAACACGTGAGCAGAGGAGAGGCCGACTGGCCACGGTGGCTCTGGCTGCCCAGGGAAGGACTGACGCGTCCGGAGTGGCTTCATCCCACAGCAGACCACATCCAGCCACCCTCCTGCCGTGCCCTGGTCCCTCACCCCTCAGGGGGCAGGGCCACCCTTGCCTGGGCTTCTGGGAGCTGTGGACTCAGTTCACTGGCACACACACACAGCATACACACGTTTTTAGGAAAATGAATCAAAAGCTGCTGCAGAGTAGCTAAATTTACGGCGTATGGAGGGGCTGTACTTGACTCACAGCCAGGGAAGGGCAGCCCATGTAAAAAGGGTAGATGTAATGTTTTGCACCTCCTGATAGACCCTGCTAGGGTCTCCAAACCAAGACTGACCTCCACCTGCTACACACAACCCCATTTCCTTGGAGATTTTCCATATCTAGTTTATTGCAGTGATTTTGTCATTCCCTGTGGAGTTTTAGACTAGCTTTTATTTGTTAATTTCCTTTCATTCATTCAATTTCTTATTATGAGCTGTTTTATCTAAATGCCTCTCCAATGCCTACTTTTCCTTATCACACCTTTCCTGTTCCCCACCCTTCCCTTTTAACACTGATTTTGGTGGGGGGCAAGGGAAGGGAAGGGGAGTTACTATTTTGCTCTCTTTCTCCATTCTTTTTCTTGGCTCTAAGAAAGGATGCGAATTTCCTCAACCCCAGTGTAATATCATCTTCCACTGCAGTATTTTCTGTACTTTGGGATATTTATTTATGAGGGATGCTTCCCATTTACCTCAATCTGAAGATTCAAAAATCATTATGTTTGCTTTCCAGATCCTATATCTTCTTATCTTCCAGTGGTTTGACAATATAAATAAGTACAATAGCTGTAAATGACAATATTAATAGGTACATAAAATATAATTAGAGGAAGTCGGCTCCTTGGATCGGCGATAGCTCTGCACAGCAGGACTGAAATGGTCTTTTTCTTTTGTTTTTCTTTCAGTACTGACTTGAGCAATGCTTTTGCATTTTACCTTACTGGAGTTTGGCAAAGGAAACAGAGACAAGAGGAACGACAAAATGATCAGACCCGAACATACATCGTTTTCTTCCTCCAGAAATAACAAGTACCTCCCATAAGGCCATGGAAGTCAATGGAAACCTACCTGCTGACATTAGACCCTTAACTGCTTCCTTTCAACCTAAGAAAAAGGAAACAAAGTTTCTTGCTCTGCGTACCAAATCATAGGCTTGGGACGCTCTCACGTCTCACCATGAGGCAGTCTGAAAAAGGGGCTACCAGGGGAGCAAAGGCTTGGAATCACATCGCCCAAGGGGGAAAATGGACCTTATCCTCACCAGAAAGGATTGTGAGAAGCAAGTTAAGATTTGCTAGGTCCCAATTTCATTCATTCTGTAAACACACTTTTTGAAACCTTTGTTTCTGTTTGACTCATATGTGCAGTATAGAGTGTGGTATGGAAGCTGGGAGGGCAGCTCTAACGAGCTTTTCACAGACTAGAAATTCTGCCTTTTTCATTCAACCAACCACTGATCTGTTTGTTTTCTGTGCTCCTTCTGCTGTGTCTAGCTGATATTTTTTGTTGTACCACTAAATTTGTAACAGGACAACCCTTTGTTTTATTTGCGTACACAATTTGTAGTCACCATAAAGACCTGTTTCTTAATTGTACTGTGGTAATGCCCAAGGTTCTCACCGAGAAATCCTAATAAATGTCGTGACACAACAGTGCTAAGTCGCACATTTTTCAAGCTCAACTCTATTTGAGGGACGCAAGAGCATAGATTTGAGGGACACAAGCACCAAAAAGCCCCTTCTGAAAACAGCTCCCGGTAAGTCATTCAAGTCAATGGTTACAAAGAACAGCTGCTGCATAAATGGGATGCTTACAACTGCACCCAGAAAACATTTCAGCAACAAAACCGTTCGCCTTTACTCCAGGAGTGGTACATGACCTGCTGTTTCAATAATGTTCTGCTGGGACACATAAAACCCGTAGAAAAAAACGTACAGAGGTCTGGCATCCGTCCAACCATCCATCTGTCTGAGGGCAGCTGGGAAACTACCCCAGTCCATCCTCAGACTTGGAGATGCTCTCTCTGTGCAGTGCCAGCATATGAGAACTGTTCCATGACCAATGTTTTGATAAACCTCAGTTTGCAATGAAAGCCTTATATCATCTCTCATTAACAATTAAAATAAAAGCTCTAATTTTTTACAGCTGCCTCAATCAGCTCTGCTCTTAGGCTGCAGTGTTCCGAAATGCTGAGATCACAGATCATTAGTGCCATTCCTGGATCATCTCATCAACCCATCATCATATTCAGCACCATCCTTTTTCACCAGGAATTTCCAAACTGTTTCATTACACTGGTGTCAGTAACTTGCAACTTCACAGAAAACAGAGAGAGAAAGATATATTCTAAAGTATATATGTATATGGTACATATTAATATCATTTCAGTAGAAAGCAAGCAGAACATAAGAAAAAGAGATCTAAGCCTCGAACTAATGTAAATTGAGTTTTTTTGTTGTTTTGCTTTGTTGTTGTGGTTGTTGTTATTTTCCTGTAGCAAAACAGAACCTCCTAATTTGACCTCCTAATTTGTCAAGATTAAAAAAAAAAAAGTATGTGGGAAGGAAGGGACAAGATTAAGCCTCTTCACTTACTTAGTTACCATGATCTAATATTGCCCTCTCCTTCCAACACAATTCTGTTCTCTGCTGATGACATTGGGGCTTAGGAAGTCTCTGAGAAGGTGGTTTCAATTCAAGGGCAAGGCAGACTAGAGACCACTTAGTTCCTGAGACAAGGTTTACTGTTTATTGTGCTTGTAGGCAAGCCAGAAACTATAACAAAACACTTAGGAAATCAACTCTCCTTGGATACAGATCATCAATAATATTCTAGACAAAATTGAAAATAGTTCAGAACAGGCTGTCCTCACCAAAGTCTATTGTAATGTTTTAGTGTAGTTATTGGGTATCTCATCTGTGGCAATGTCTTGCAAGAGTAATAGATATTTGCCCAGGGAACACTTTACCTACCATTTATTCTGTTATCCAGCTAGTAGCAGCAACAATCATTTAAGATCAACTAAGCAATGATATGTAGCTATTGATGAGTACCTACTGCATGACGATGGTAAACAAGAATCTTCCATGCTGGGTACTTAAGAACAAAAAATACCCCGGTTCCCGACATTATGGCCTTTGAGCAATTTATGCACAGCTGTGATAGTAAAGTCACCACACAACTTCCTCCTTTCTCCTTCTGCAGATAAAAATGATATCGCAAATACAGTATACACTAAGAAAAAGTGGACCAGAAGTGGACCAGCAGGAGTGGGATGGGTTGTATGGAGGAAAGAAGAGAGGGGGGGGATTAGGACTTTGCAGCAGCAAAATAAACATGCACGGATTTTGTGGGACTGACTCCTGGTATATGTTCCTGTTTCTGTGTTGGTCTGTATTTTACATTTACCAAAAATGTCAGAAGTGCAAAAGGGAAGATTTTGCTTCCTGCTTGTGTATTTTGGAAAAAAAAAAACAAAGCAAACCCATCTATCTACCTGGTGGCTGATGTTTTGCCTCCTTTCTCGCATAGACTTGTGTCGGTCTGCTTCTCCTGCACTTACAAGGAACTATGAACTGTGTCATCCTCAGGAAATATAACAAACTTTAAATTGCAGGAACAAGAAAGCTTATTGAGCATTTGGGAAATGTTCTGAACAACAGTGCCCATCTCCTGCAGTGAAACATTACAGCAGGGATGGACGCAGTACTGATGGAAAATACTGTCAGAGGGATATTGAAAAACGCATGTGACTGTAGATCCAAATATGACTGTTTCTGTGGCTGGAGGAGATGAATGCTGGAACACACTGGATGAGAACTACAGTGTACTGGATGTGCTGGCATTACTCTAAACTTAATAGCAGCAAGAACAGGTTGTATGCAGGAAAAGGAGGGCGAACATTGCATCTGAAATAATGATGTTAAATGCATGTTCAGTGCTCTTGAGTACCTGTTAGGCATTAGTAAAGAGCAACGCAGTTCCTGTGCCCAATACCAGGCAATTGCTTTTCATACCTTATGTCATAGAGAACCCCAAAGAAATTCAAAAGTGAAACGACATCTGTATACAAATCATCTGCAATGGTGAATCATGGAAGATGTTGGACTGAGCAGAGTAACTTTGCCCAGTAGCTGTGGATAAGGAGGCATCATTAACTGTGCAGTAGACTCAGACAGAGTAATATATTCACTTATATTGGAATTAGCCAGGGTACCGGAATAATGGTCAGGCAGTGACTGTATTTCTATACCCTTATGAATGGCTAATAATGCATACTGAGATTCATCTAGGTAGCAAACCTGCTGTAATCAAACTCAAGGCTTTTCTGACACTTGATTTCTTGGTCCCGGGTTTCTCATGTCAGCAGTTTAGCACCACCAGCAGGATCAGCATGGCTCAATATACCTAAGGCCCTTGACTAATATGCTTAAGGATGGCAACAGCTTTATCAAACAACCACTTCCACGTGCTGTAAAGGAAGCAAGACAGTCTGCAAACCGCGGCATGGATCCCACTTGGTGCTAGCACGTCCTCCTTTGCTGCTGACTGGGGGTGGGAGAGATATTTATTAGAGTTTTACTGTTCAGAAAGGAGTGTGGTTAGAGGAGTGTTTCTTCTTAGAGGGAAGGTTTGGTGCGTTTTCCTCGCTAATGACAGCCAACAGAAAAACAGGTCTTGAAGACACCATTAAGAACCTGTTGCCCAAGCCAACTCTTGTCCCTGCAAGCAGGTGGTGCTTTTAATATCGCAACATTAAAAAGGATCTCTGAGAAACTTCTGAGCATCTCTGCCTTCTCCCTGGCTCTCCAGTGAACCAGGAAGGGAGACTGGGTTGCGTCGGGGTGGCTCATGTTCCCTCCCCAGCCAACCCCAGGTTGGCTGAGCAGCACGTTGAGGGCATCCAGGAGCAGAGCCTGGGCATATGTCTGATGTGCCTGCAGGAGAGAGAACAACTGCTGAGTGCAGGGCTGCGTATGAGTGCAGTCACTGCATACCCCTCCTTGTTCTCCTAGGCTGTGCAGAGACAGATTTGCTCTAACTACTATGGAAAAAGGGGGCAAATTCTCTCATGCAGACTCCTCCACTTGCAGCGGGAGCCCCAACCCAGGCCCTCAGCAGGAGACAACCCCAAACACGAGCAATGTGTTGCTCTTGGCAGGCTGAGCCACGTGAATTTTGTCTGTGCAATTTCCTCCCGCTAATCAGCAGATCTCTAGCCCACAGTCAAACCGAAACGTTAAGGGTTACAGGTGAGGAGGCAAAACGCGGTTTCGTTCTCCTTTTGCACCTCTCCGTCTTCCCACCTCCATCCCCCTCCCGTATCTGCATCAATCCAAAGATGCAGGATCAGAAATAAGGAACAAAAGTGAGGAATATGGAAAAAAACTGTCATAAAACGAGGCTACTCGTGCCGTCAGGAGGAAGCAGGGTGATTATGCACCCTTTGCACAGAGCAACAGAAACAATAGGATTACTCACACCAGCTCCGTCTATAATGGGGCTCATCAGTTACACTCCCACAGCAACCTGGAGGAAGGATGAGAGTAAAATCTGCTCGTAGCCTAATAAGGAGCTGGTGAGAGAGCCGCAGTTACCAGGGCTTGCGTATCACGTGCCGTGGGGAGGGCAGGCCAGGGCCGCGGCGTGTTCTCGCTCACCCGATGATGGGAGCGAGGGAGGGAGCTTTTACCTGGCTGCTTTTCTAGGCACCGCCGACACCAGAGTCACCCGTAGCGTAATCAAGTGGGGGAAGAACTGGAGGCACAAGATCAGCACCAGCAGCTCACTAGTGATTATAGTGCATCTAGGAGAAATACACTTTATACCTTGTTTTAACTCGTTGGTGACGCACCAGCAATCCATTCAAATAAAGGCAGAGGAACAGGAGAGAGTGCCTTAAACGCACTTCCTCATCCAGATCTCTTGGCAGGAGCAAGGGCTGGATTCGCTTTCCATGCTTTTGACTGAAGGTAGTATCTGTAAATTTTACCAGTGAAAGGAAACATGCAAGCTGAAATTTTATGCTTCCAAAACCATTGGAGACCTATTTTTTTTTAATGGATGATGTACTACCTGACATTCCTTAATGGATGGACTTTTTGTGTGTAAGCTTAGAAAACTGTTGTGTGCAGCCCACCCTATTATAGTGGCTTCAAGCTGGTAAATTGTCTTTTCTCTCCTGGTAGGTGTGAGAGAGCTGGGGACAGCTCTAAATTGCACAGGCTTAAAGTGGGGTGAGATGGATCCCCTCCTGGCTATCTCAGCTTTGCAGTTTCTTTTACTCATCAATCTGAGCATTCAGGTAAATACAGTGTTCAGGTACATGCTGCATGTTTAAGTACATGCTGCAGGACAACAATTGCTTTAATTGCTTAATTTAAACATATGCTTAAATGCTTTCCAGAACAGAGATGATTTTCCAGCTCATTCCACCTCACAGGAAATTCCAAGATTTCTAAATTAAAAATACTTGATTTTATGTGAAATTCAAATAAATTACTGGTTCACTTCAGGTTTACAGAAATGTTTCACTGTGGTCTCAAATTATTTTGACCTCCTTATCTTAATGTAAAAAAAATTATAAAGATAAATATAAACAATTCAGAAAAAATAAATATGCTATATCTTAATTATTCTGAAATAAAACATTTTTTTTCATGAACATATGGCTGATATTATATTGTTCTGTCAAACTGAAAACAGCACTTCTAATTGTGTTTATCCAGTTGAAGACTTTGTATGCCCTTTGCATCTATTCCTTTTCATTAGGACAGTTTTCCTAATGCTTTCAATAGCACCATATAGATTTTTTTTGTAGAATTTCTATCTAAAAATCCTTTTCTTACATTGAAAATAAAAGTAATATGTAGCTTAATTTTGTTACTCTATTAAAGTACCATTTTCTCCATAAGAAAGCTGTTTTATTTCATGTACATGGAGTAATTCCATATGAATAAACATATGGAAAATTATGAGGGAGACACCACATTCTCTGTTTTTTTTCCTTGAATGAAAGCCTGAACTTTCAAAATTCAAAACTGGAACATGGAGATCAACCCAAACTGTTTGCAACAATCCATCAGTACTTCTTTTTTTTATGGTTCCTCTTGTTACAACACTCCCTGTTTTAGGAAAAGCAATGTTTAATTGCCCAAACAAGAAAAACAAACGCTTCCCCAAGGCAAAAATTCCAAGAGCTGTTTGGATGTTTTCAATGAAGTTAACAAGCACTTCTGCCAGTATTTGGAAGTCTTAGACTGTATTCTTTGAATGGACAAAAGAAAAGTAGAGATAGCTTCAATTGGATTTTACCATTTAATTTCAACATACTTAAGGATATTTCAGACTAACATATCATTTGTCTTGTAGCATTTTTTATTTTAAAAAAATTATTTGCTAATAAATAAGAAAGTTTAGTGAATGTAAGCAGTATTTATTCTCAAAATAAATCCTAAATTATATCAGTACTACTGAAGAAATGAAAGAAGACTGTGGCTATCTATCTACTGTATTTACTGGAAAGAGTGATATGCCATGCTCCACAAACCTTATTGATGTAATTACATTTAACATCTTCGTGCAATTAAACTGTATGACGAAACACTAAGTAGTCCTATATGGAAATTTTGGTGTTCAGTGCAGCTGCAGGAATATAATCCACATAGAATCCAAACAGAGGAAAGGGCAAGGGTACTGAGAGTCAACTTTTTTTTTTTTTAACTACCAATGTCATTAACTGTCTTCATGCTGTAGTGTAGCTGAATACAAGACTATAGAACTATAGAGGAGGGCTAATATTTATCCTTCCTGTTCAGGTGAAAGACATTAAACAGCACCAGATAATAAGAAAAGAAAAAATAAAAACTCTTCATCTTTTCCCCAAACAATTAGTAAAAATATCTTCTTTTTTAATTCTTGGAATAATAAAACCAGTGACACCTGGAATTCAGATTCCAAAGCCATCAAATTCTTGTGGATGTTTCAGTGTTGTTATTAAGATCAATGCATCAAATATCAATGCCTCACAATAAAATTCCCTCATTTTATTCCCTGGCTGTTCCCCTTAAGGGACAGAATTCCAGGAAGGATCTTGGTCTTTATGTAGAAACACGACACTTTGAACCTGGAAGGAAGGGATAATGGACTGGGACAGGTTTGGGTATCTCAAGAGCTGGTATTTTTCCTGTCATATTTGCGCTGATTTATAAACCCTCTGGTACACATGATTCTGGTGTGCACAGGGTGCTGAATAGATCAAGTCAAAGCATGAGGCATATACACAGAATTTTATTTGATCACATGCTATTTTAAACGAGGCAGAGAATTTTGTTTGAAACACGGGATTTTACCTTGGAAGTTCGGACCATGGTCAGAAGATAAATGGAGAGTACTAATCCATCTTTCCCAATCTGCACAGTGTCTGGCAGAGTTCATAATGAATGGAGTTATAATGAATCTCCATTTCCTTGGCACACTTGAATTACTTCAGCTCATCCGTTGTATTAAAGGCCAAGATTTTAAGGCTTAGATTCTAGCAAGTTAAGAAATAATGTTCAGTGACATATTCTCCTCGATGTTTAGGTTGTCTGCAACTGACTGTGGAGATATTTTAAAAGCTCGGGCATGGCTGTAACCTCGACTTGCTTGGAGGTGACCATCTCCAGTACAACCAAGGCACAAACCTTCCAACTCTTCCGTCCTGCCAAATTACCTTACATACCTGAACTGTGGGCTGAGAAAGAGACTTTACTTCTTGATGTGTAGATGCATAACTCCAGGAACATCTGATAAGCTACCTGAATCTTTGTTTGGGAAATGCCACTGAGCTTCCCTTTCCATCAGCCTTAATCAACATTCCTTTAAATTTCCTAGATTTAATCCTACAAACCTGAAAACTGCATTATCTTCCTTGAATATACCACAAACTTCTCAAATGCGTGCAAGTAACTAAGATACCTTAATACCAGTCATAATACCAGTCATTTTTGACAGAAAACTAACAAAGCAAATGTTTTCAGCTGGCTTTTGTTTTTGAACAAATACAAAATGTAAAGAAGTCAACATTTGAGCTCATCATCATTCATATCTAGTCCCTGCTTTTGGATGGATTCAGCTTGAAGGAGTAAACAGTCTTCTGAAATCTGAAGAGAATTTAGAGGGTGAAAAGCTGTTTCTATTAAAGTCAAGAAAATATTCATGCAGAACTTTTAAATTCTGAACTCATAATATACAACTTGAATATAATAAACAGAATAACTCTGAATGTTAGGGTATGCTAGGCCACTAACTAGTAGTTAGCAGCATTAGCAATATGGCATTCTATTTTCCATAAAAGATTGGTATATTTGGAAAAAAAATCATTTACTTTGAAATAATCTTAATCACAAGATCCTATTATTTAACGTCACAAATATTCAAAAGTGCAAAGTGATTTTTAAGTATTCACAAACTTCTAGAGCCTTACAAATATTAGATAAACTGACCAAAATGTACCAAAATGTTCCAAACCAAGATATTTTGCTCATAATTTTCCTGTTTTAAAGGATCAGGCAATCCCAATGAATAAAACCAATTCTACTCAATCTGCATGGTTCATTAAGTAACCTCAATAGATAAGCAAACAATTGAAAAACAGAAAGTAAAGCCTAATAATATGAACCAAACATAGTTAATATTTGAATAATTAACTCTAATTTACTTGACTCTTGTGCTCTTACTCCAATTAACCATAAGGTTTAGCTTTTGATTAGAGATGGCTTATACCACATAATTTAGAGATTTCTAAATATGAGCTTTCTCACATTAATTTATTTTCTCATATTTAGAAAGCTCATTTTGGAGCTTTCTAAATATATAAAATTCTGGATTCAGAATTTTAAGATCCTTTTGCAAAATTCAGAATCTGATCCAAACTTCAGTTCAGATCATAAGCTTACAGAGTGTGCAAATATGCAGACCCAGAGCCCATGGTTTGGACTGTGATTTATAAGCAATTAGGAAAAGAGCAAGTGAAAAGATTTTCTATCAACCAGTTGCATAAGGTTTCTCACCACAGTATGCAGGCTTTTAAGGGCAAATCCACTTAATCGATATAACATATCTTTTCAAAGAAATTTTCAAAGGATAAAAGAACACAGTCTTGCTGTGTCATGAGGAGGATGTTGAGCAAAGATGTTTTATTGGTGGCAGTGGAATACACCTCTCATAATATCTATTTAGTAGTTATGCTTAGATAGCAATAAAAATGAAGGATAGATGATTACTGACTATGGGACAAAGCCCATTTTGGCATCTGAAAGGTTAGTGATCAGACTGCTAAGTGCTCATCCATGGAGGAGAGTACAGGTTACAAGTTTCATGGAAAGAAGTTATGACAAAGAACAGCTCTTCTGCTCTTATTCAGTTTAGTCTGAATAAGTACAACCATCACAGTAAACCAGTATTATAACCTATTATAACTGCTGCTAAGACTAGGCCTAAGGAAATACTACAAGTTGCTTGAGTTACTTGTTAAAAGAACTCTTTTTTTGCAGAGTTCCAGCATGTTCTGCATTGCCTTTGTTCAGCATTTTATCTGCCAAGGGCCAAAATCTTTCGGAAATCATGTCTACAGGCACACTTCACTCTCATGCAACAGCAGCACACAAACAGATAATGTTCTTCCAAGTCACAACAACCAAGTTAAACACCATAACTGGCTGCATGATCCTCCTGTGGCTCACATCCTAATTGCATACTCAATAGGAAAGCATTCAAATCAATAATTTTACAGTTGTGAGCTCCAGGCAGACACGGGCAGCTGAGGTTCAGGGAGCTGTGTTGTGCCAGAACTACCTTTTCTTTGTAGTTGTGTCTTGGCTTGAGTGAATCAAACTATAGATCAGCACAGCTGAGGAGAGTGCCTATACACAGAGATAAGCCTGGGAGAGGTGGCGGGGAGCACCAAGCGGTCAGTCCCAGCCTCACCAGTATCCCTTGGCTGGCGGTGGACACAGGATGGAGAGGCTGAGGTCCCCATGCTGCTGTCACTGCAAAGCACTCGTAGAGCACCAGAGCCAGGAGCTCTCTGTCGAGGATGGTGTGAGTCAGGCTGCTGCTGCAGGAACGCGCTGTGTTTACAGCTATGGGAAGGGAATTGCTAGAGCAATTAAAATAATTTGTTATTTCATAATACAAGCCATACTGAGAGTGGCTGCTGGCTGCTTTTCAGTCTCAGGTACCAACAAACAGACAAACAAACAATCAAAAAAAAAGTAAGAGAATCCAGGGCATGTTCCTATTCCAAAGGAGCTTCCAGTGCAGACTCTGCTAGGAGAAAGTGGTGGCTGGACTAAAACTGGTGGAGCCCCTGTCTGGGGCTTTAGGAGGTGCACGCTCAAGCATCATCTCCAGGACTGCAAATACATTTTGTGGTTCACTAGCAAAGAGATTTGTAATAGTGATGCCTTGGTTAAGGCCTGAGTGGTCAAGGAAGGGGAGATATTTTTTTTTTTTTTGATTTTTTTTTTAAATTTTCTGGACATCTTTGTCTAATATCCTTGCTTGGCAAAGACAAAGTCCAAATGCATTCCTCTTAATGATAAAAGAAGCACCTGTCAAGTCCAGAAATAATACCAACATACTGATCCTTCACTGTTAATATTCCTCAAGACTCAAGTGTTTACAAGAAAGAATAATCTCTCCCTCTTTCTCTCACATACATGAATGTATAGTTCCATGCAGTAATTTGGAAGCACCATATTAAATAATGTATGAGCTGCTCATGGACATTTTGCAGGAGGAAAAAGTGAAATCCCCAATGCAGATTATTTCCCTGTGAGTTGTTTGTTGGATCTTTTTGTTTACTGTCTGTTTACAGAAGCAAAGTGATCTTCCCAAGCACCCTGCAATGCTTCCTGGGTTATACAAAGAGAAATAGGATATTATTCAGGATGGGTGGATTTATAGCATATAGGTACCTTCATCTTTGTTGGCTTTTTTCCATCGGTAATTCTGAGTAAACAAACAACATAGTTTTTGTTGTTGCTTTAAAGTAATCGATAATGGTTGTTACTCCTGCTGATAATTAACGTATATCAGTTACTGAAGATTGTGAAGGATTCTCCATCACCGGAAATACTTAACTCACAATTGGATCCTTTTTTTCCCTAAAGACGCATTTTTATTCAAATGGATATTAACTCAAGGGAGTCTTAAGACCTGTTTTACTATAGAAAATCTGAACAGATGATCAAAATATCCCTCCGCTATGATTATCTGTATTATCATAATGCTCATGAACCACCTTCATGAGGCAGGACTGTCTGTGTTACTATGGACACAGCATCAGGAAGAAAAAAGGTGATCTGTGCCAAATAAGACTGAAAATAAGAAACAACAGAGGAATAAAGGAATAAGAGCAAACCGAAGCACAGATTAACACCAGGGAATAATCCTGAATGTGCAGATGGGTTTAAGACATGATTCCCTGAAAGCTCCACAAAGTTTCAGATACCCTATGAATTCAATACATCAATACTGGCCTTTTTTTTTTTTTTTTTCTGGAAAGAGAACAAATCAACTGAGCCAACCCAAAATAATAAATATAAAGCTTTCCAATTAATATGGACTGGAACTTAAATCTTATGAAGGCTTTTCTTTTTCTGTTTTAATTGGCTGTATCAACTCTGTAAACATTGCAGACTTGAGCAGAAGGAAAGGAACTGCTCTTTTCATTAAAAACGTTGCAGCCTGACACCCAAATTGCATTAGAACTCACTTTCTAGATAGCGCCTTGCCTGGACAAGACTTGCAACACATACCAATAACCTGAGAGGTCACACAAGAGAGAACACCAAAGACCCGTTTCTTTGTTCTTAGCAAGGAACTCATATCTGTCTCGATCTCCTTCCAAGATTTCAGTCATGGTGGAGGATTGCTAATGACTATTATACCTGCATTTCTTATGCTGCATTGTGTCAGGTAAAATGATATTAAATTCCACAAATACAATGTTCCTATGCATCTGCAGAATATAGTTTGCATTTATGCTAGAGAAGATTAAATTACATGTTAATGTGTTCTCAAATGCAAATTATGTAGCTGGATTTAAATACAAAAATATTGGATATGGCTGAATTAAAAAAAATTTCAAATGAAACACATCCTCCCGTATTATTTTTTATTTATAAATCATTACGCAACTAGGAATCTTTGAAACCAGTTTTAATTGATAAATACTGCATAAGATCTATATTATATCTTTTCTAAAGATCTCTACTTAAAATCTGACTCTAACTTTATAATACAGACTTAGACTTATCTATAATAAATATTTAAGCAGACATACATTACAAACATCTTCAGGAATTAAATATCATTAAGGATAATCACAAGGACACAGCTCGTGAGATGTTGTTGGGAATCTCTTTTCAGTATATTAAAAACATTGGGCAGAAGGAAGATTGTGATGAGTACGCACAATGTAGAACTCTTTGCAGCTTCAGTTGCAATTGTTTCAGGAAAGAGGTTAACAGTATTATTGCCTTTGGTTGGTTATTTTATAGACCAGCAGGACTGGTGTTGCACGGGTTGCTCTGCCAACTGAGACAAACCTGGGAATTACACCGAGGTTTCCAGAGAGCAAGTGTCCAGCGCCCCAGCTGTTAAAAGACAAGTGGATGTGTTTGTTGCTGCACCTCTGAGTCTGGCACTTGTTTCTCTCATACATGAAAACTGGATTTGCTGAGTGCTGAGCACATTCTGAGGTTTTACGTGCCTGACATCGAGGATGTGTTTAGGGAGAAGTTAACTTTGTAAAAGACATCCATAGCTTGTGTTCTGGGCTAGGAAATTATCTAGGGATCACTTCAGTCTCTCCGTTTTCTCTTACAGATCTGACTGTTGTTTCTAAATGCTGCTGGAACCTTATGCCCCTTTGTAGCTCTCAAAGTACAAACTCTCTTGATAATAAAAAAAGCAATTAATACATTGCAAAAGAAATATTCCATCACAGAGAATATAATTCTATATATACATTATAGAAAAAAGGAACAGAAATCTGATCTTGACTGCGGTCATTTAAGTTAATGAGCCCATTTCCATACGCAACATTCATTACTTGCTTCATATAGTTTGCTGGATTGGTGCCTACATCTAAAAGAAAGATTTAAATTGGAAGAAGCAGAGGGAAGAATGAAAAATAGAAAAAGAAATACAGTGTATTCGTCCCTCAAACATTTTTTGCTTTCTTCAATTTCTTCTTCCCTGTTTCTTTTCCTCTTTTTATACTTCCTTCCTTCTATTTAGGTTTTCCTCCCTATAGTCATCATTCCAATCCATTATTTTTTAACTCCTATCTTTAAAGTATTTCTTTTTCTTTCTTATACCCACTGCAAAGGAAAAAAAAATACCTTTGCCTAAAATGGGCTTTTGCTATGAAAAATGTCTATGTAAATGTGAGAGCTTCCAACTGAACAGATCAGTTCCTTTTTGCCTTAAGGGCTACTTGATCTTTTTTGGAGAGCAGGGTACAGCTTCTCTTGATTTTAGTAAGGGAAAGCTAAGTGCAGCCGAGGGCTGGACTCAGACCACTGTTCAGTCTTACAACTCATTAATAACCCATCCGTCAGGCGTTACATGCTGATGCTCGGTGCAGACCCACAGGAGGTCATGGAAGGCTCCTTCGCGTGGGGCAGCCCAGCATGATCCTGGGCACCTGCTGGCAGGGGGGCAACTCCCGTGGGAAATGGGGATGAGGATGGCTGGAGAGGAGGATGCAGTGATCTCATCAGGCACGCAATGCCTTTCCTCTAAGGGGAAAGGGAGCTGGCCATGGATCTCAGCATCAGGCTTCAACCCCTGAAAACCCTGATTTAATCTGCATTTGCTGTTTGTGATGACAGATAAGATGCAAATATCTCAACTTCCCTCGGTAACTATGATAAAACTGAAAGGTCTGGCAACTAGTCCCACTGTATTTTAATTGGTAAACTGAAGGTCTTTGCACAAAAATCATTAAAGTCATAAACATGAAACTGCACAGTACCATTTTTACAATCACCTTATAGAGCGACAGTGTGCTAAGGGAGACATTTTACGACTCCTGGACTTCAGTCTGTTCAGTTTATCCCAGAAAGGTAACAAGTGATCTGGTCATGGTCTGTAAATACCTCTGAAAGCAGAGGGCTTTTTAAACTAATGGAAAACGGTAGAGCAAGATCCAACATCTGGTAGCTATGCTAAATATATTCAGAAAAAAAAAGCATACATTCCTAATGGTAAGGAAAGCTAACCAAATAACTTGCTTAAGGGTATGCTAGGTTCTTTGTCATGTGAAGTATAGAAACCAAGCATGTGTATGTACCCTTCTAACAGAAATTAGAGTCTCAATGGAGGGATCAGTTGTTAAGACATATGGCTTTTGTAAGACGGGATGACCAGAAATAGTCCTTTCTGTCATCAAAGAACATGTCTGACATTCAATTTCAGTGGCACAAAAGGAGGAGTATTTAATTTGGAAGTTTTTCAGTAAAGTATCTCTCTCACTCATCGTCTCAAAACATGCATTTTTGGGGAGAAATATGAGACAGCCATGGTGTTCATACAAAAGATTCACATTCATTACGTGCAAATTCCTATTCTTTTGTTCTCAGTTAGATATTGTAAAGGACCAAGACTTTTACCAGAATAGTCAAGCAAGCAACAAATAAATAAAAAATTAATTAGACAAGAGTTGGGAAAATACCTAATGCTGAGCAAAAGTAGCTCAAGTCAATAGTGAACTATTCATTTTACCTGACTTCTTACATGAAAATTTGCTGGCTTTTGAGATCATTTAAAAATACTTCTGGTATTACCCTCAGAGTTTCATCAATGAGTTCTACAGTTCTTGTGGAAGCACCGTTTCTGAGACATTTCAGACTCTTAGGAGTGCTCTGAAACTCCTGAAATTAAATCACTTTTTTTTTATAGCATTCCATTAGAAATACACACATTTTCTTAATGCTAGAGAGGCGGATCAGAACATAATGTAATTTTTCTCCAGGTTGCCATGACTGCATGTACTTCCTCAGCTAACAGTGACATTGCCCTTGACTGCTCTGATGTTTTAGGTTTGCTTACTGAATGCTTTACACAACAGCTTCTCATGCTCTGGGAAGAGTCAACTGTGGGGTGTCTGACACGCATCCAGGCTTCATTATATAGGTTATGGCAACCAGCTGATATTCCTGGATCATTACGAGAGACAATTCAGAAAAAGAATATAATAAAATTTTAGTCAAGATAAAAAGAAGCCAAAGAAGAATTGCCCCATGGCATAGAGATCTGTGAGTTGGCAACCAGGAGTATATAGCCTATAAATAAAATCTGTCCTGTCATGTACTTCTCCATCAGTTTTTGCTTCTTCATATTCTGCCTTCTTTGGAGATGGATAAGAACTTTATTAATGCTGCAATGGACAGGAAAGCTTTGGGTGAGTGCCTGCAGCCCAGCCACATCACAGGCTTTGCTTCTCCAGATGGTAAGGAGTTACACTGCAGCCATTTCACTTGGTAAGGTGCTCTTCCCACAGGTCCATCTAGTGCCAAATAGCACACACATTCTCGCACACAAAGGGGCTTCCATCAGCTCTCTTCCAAAGAGCACCCATCCAGCACACAGCTGATGGACCCGGACACGATGGGGCTGCCAGCCCAAGACCATAGGGCATTTCATCACGTGCTTCTGCAAATCATGAATGCCACAATCAGTCTCCCTACCAGCACCTCTACCCTTGCCTCACTTTCACCATCCTGCAGGATGGGGTGCTGGTTATTCATATAGAATAATAGCTTTCAAATGAAGTAATGTGTTGACTCTCTTCCAAAATCTAGTTTGGAATTTAAAAGATTATGAATAGTGCCAAGAAAACTACTCCAGGGCAAAACATCCCTGAATATTCAAGTTTAGGCAAGAGTCTTACTATAAACAAACAAAAGGGCAATATAGTTTAAATTCGTCTTTGAAATGACGGTGGGAGATCCATTTTTTCCTGAAATCCTCCAAATACGAGGGAAACCTTTGCATTCATATTGCAAAGTTAGCTTCCAAATATTATCCAGGGAACATTTCATAAAAACTCCTTGTGAGGTGTATTTGCTGTTGTACAAGTACTGAAATAACCAATGCAATCTCTTTTCTGTACATACAACTTAAAGTGGTCCTTGGGACCACGGACACTTGACAATGGGTAACGCAAAATTTCATCCTGTGTTTTCTGGGTTGCCTTTACACAAACCAATTCTCTGTCCACCAAGGCTGAGCTCTTGCTTTTTGGGAAAAAATATTTTACAAAAGGGGTGTATTCAGTAGCACTCTTCTCACAGCCTCAGTTCACATAGGAAGGATTTGGGTACAGTTAGTTCACACCAGTAGCTCACAAAAAATCTCTTTGAACAAGTCTACCATGCAGTGGACTCCTGACCTACTCACAAGAGAGGATCTCAAGCGTGCTGTGCTAAAGGGGCTAAAACTACAGTGCTACTGGAAATTCAACAGCTTCTTTATCCATTTTATAATGCCATTTTCTCTAAATGTACGTGTCAAATGATATCTTGACTGATTTTCAGTTCAGCCTTCCTATCCTTTCCAATCCTCTCTTTTTGCAATCATGAAATGGTGAGTAGAAATGCAGAGGTCCTTGTACAGTCACAACGATTTGCCGTCAGTATGCAGTTGCTTTGGAAATACAGACATTGGAGGGATACTTCTAGGTCTAACTGACTCACAGTGCTTCCCTTGTGTGTTCCTGCAAATAACAAGCACGTGAAACAATGCTGCAGTCTAAAAAACATCACCTCCTTGTCAAAGAAAGATTATCTAAGGGTGCCAAAAGATCAAGCTTCGGCTTGTGTTCTAATAAAGTTAAAACAATTTGTAAATTCTAGGATGCTGAACTTCACAATTATGATTCATAGTTCAGCTATAGTATTTGGTTTCTTCTAAGATAAAGAATGCTTTAAATATTTCACCTTGTCCTGAGATTACTCAGACATTTGAACAGTATAAACAATCACTTCAATAACATTTTTTAGTCTCACCTCTTAAAAGAAGCAAAGACAATATTCTCAAACCTCACTGCATTAGAATTAGGATCAAAAACTTAAATTATAAAATAATTGTCTCAATCCTGAAATAGTTTACATATTCCACTGTATGCATGTAGGCTCTTCCACTGCAGTGAACAAGACTGCTCATGCATCAAGCACCTATGCATGTTTTTTGTAGGCTAAGGAGGCCCCAGTAATTTGATTTTCAAAGGTGATTAATGTATGTAACTCTCACTGACTCTAACACCTCTTCTTTTATCATTTCTAAGTATCAGACTGTTGATGTAGGTGCTGATATGAAAATCTGAAAACCTTTGGATAAAAATTTTGCATTAAAATTACATTGCATCAGTGTAATTTTTGCTAAACTGTCCTGGAGAGGTGGTATTTTGTACGAAGAAAGCAAATGTTTCACCATGATTTTATTTTCCTTGCTTAGTGCACATTAAAAATTAGTGATGGGGAATTAGCTCCCACGTTATCATAGTGTCCCATTTGAGAGTTATCTCCTGCTGCTATTAAACTCAGAGTTCAGTAACAACATCCAATTGCTGTCTTTTCCAAAAAAGTGTGGGCATTCTCTAAATTACTCCATTCAGTCAGATATACTTGATCAATGGAGATACAGTAACTCAACATAAGGAATTCAAGACCATAGATCCACATTCACCACTGATATCACATAGCCAAAGATACTCTGACTTTTTCTCCTTTTTTAATATTCAGGAAAGGAATTTATTTCCACTGGGAAAGGGAATCATTTTCCACTTACATACATCAATATTTACCTCAAATGTGAATGTAGTAACATCTGTATGTGGACATGTGCGTGTGTGCAGTTAAACTACATAAGCATCAGTACAGAGATGATGCGATCCAGGCCCACAGATGACCTAAAACACGAGCACTTTGCTGCAGACTCTGAAATTCCAGACTTCCAGAGAAAATATATGGAGTTTTTCTTGTTTTAAAAAAAAAATTATGATGTCCCATTTTATAAAGAGTGTCTTTTACTGGTGGGACAAAGCTATTCAAACAAAGGAAGTCGCTGCACAAAAATACGCAAGGCATCTAGTGCCTATTTCAATATAATGTGCCACTATGAGAGAAGCAAGGCATGCGTCTGACTCCAAGATATACAAGAATATAGTGATACACAAGAATACAAGAATATCAGAGGATGATCAAAATCCATCAGATTTTCCAGGCACTGACGTGACTGATTCCATAAAAGAGGAAAAATGTCACTACAGCAGCTCAGGAAAATACAAAAGGGGAAATGGGAAGCTACAGTCCAATGGGTAGAATGAAGCACTTGTGTCACTACCTTCTTATTTTGAAAAAATGTTAGGAGGAATGGTTTACTGAGCATTTTCTTTAACCATGAGATTTTCTAAAGGAAGACTTTCTCTGTCCGTGTTCACTCAGAAGCACATGACTCGACCTTCTGATGTAAGGCAAGCAGGGCTGACTTTTTTTAATGCATTCCCAGACTTGTCTGACTTTTCTACATACTCTACTTCAGGTGAACACTAGTTAATCAGATTCACTGCAAGTTTAAAAAATATCATGAAATAATCTTATATCAACCCCTTTTTTTTTTTTTCAAAGTAACTTAGGGGAAAGCAAGAGTACTTTCTTGATTTATGAATCTCTAACATTTTCCAGAAAATCTATGTGTGTAGGTCACTCTTGAGTACTTATGAATTTGGTTTACTTAGTTACCTTTTTGTGAACTCTAAAAACACTTTCTGAATCATTCATAAATAATGAGTTGAAAAACACTGCTTTAGAAAAAAGAAGTTCAAAGCTTACAAAATTTTCAATAAAAAGTGATTTTTTAGGAACGAAAGCAGATTTTCCATATTCAAATTCTGAGATTTTAGAAAATTGCTTATTATTATGCACATCTCATGAGCAACTCCTTTCTAGCTGATATCATGACAATTAATTTATCTCCTTACTTCATATAGGAGTAAACATTCCCACTATACTCAGCATTTCCCCAACTGAAAATTGGTCTTAGCTCACCCTTATCTCATCCATTCTCACAACCAGAACACAATTAATAAAAAATCCTCCCTTGAGGGAGCAACACAGACAAACGTGAAATGACTTTTCTAGGACAAGAAAAGAATGAACATCTTTGGACTCTGTTCTCACTTCTGTTTGGAAGGCAGAATATGATCACCTGTGGATAACTCTTGTCATCAGGAAACTATGGCAGAAATGGAATGAAAAATGCTTTTTAAATGACATGTTATATTTCAACCCCTTGGCTTTAGTTGGTGAGACTTCTCAGAAAAAAATCCAAGATATAAAACTAGCTAGTTTCAGAGACCCACTGTCTCTGCATGGAGCATTTGGGACAGAAAGTCTGTAATAGGCGATTACCATGTTGTATTTCTTGGGTTTTGACTTAAAAAAACAAATTCAGTGGTGTATTTCTTTCCTTGTTTGTTTCACTTGATTATTTGTCACAGTCTTTTTTGTAAGATCACAGCTGGTGGCTGTGGGAAATGACCACAAGATCACTAGCAGATTATTAGGCCATTCTCAGTGAAATACTCTGGGTAACCAGTTCTTCCCCTTCCTCTCATCCAAAAGAATTTGTACAAAAGCGAAAACAGAAGGATGGGAAAATACACCAACCAGAATCATCTCCAAATTCATTATTTTCCAAAGTTTCCCATAGATAGACATTTTAAATGTTGGCTATTAAATACAATAGTGCCTGTAAAAGGGACTCCTTTAATAGGTTGTC
Organism: Crypturellus tataupa; assembly: GCA_034781795.1. Taxonomy (NCBI): domain Eukaryota; kingdom Metazoa; phylum Chordata; class Aves; order Tinamiformes; family Tinamidae; genus Crypturellus; species Crypturellus tataupa. The sequence goes on along the minus strand of JAWLRI010000379.1, from coordinate 1,240,594 downwards.
TATATTAAAGGCTGCATTTATGTGAAAAATAGACTGAGAAAAGAAGCAAAAAAAAAAAAAAAAAAAAAAAAATAATATAAAA